>PVHY01013304.1:0-41760 GCA_004024945.1 Uropsilus gracilis
TGAGTTGTACTTTTTCTTTTAGGTAAGGATCTAAGTGCTAAACACTGGTTCTTTAATATAATCTTTGGTCATATTGAAGTAAAAGAATTGTCGGGTAGTCAGATTTAATATTTATTTCTTGTCATTGTTAATGCTGAGCATTCTAATTGGAAAAAAAATTTCGATTTGGTAATAAAATAACCAAGTGAACAGAATATTAGTCACTCCTTCCTCCCTCTTAAAATTTAAGTCATTTATTATAAATTATATTTGATTCTTATGATTTACCAAGAAAATTGTTTTAAGATTTGATGGAAAATATAAAACTTAGATGCAATTGATTACCTGCCTATTCTGCTTTAGAAATTTAAAAGGCATTTGATTTATTATAAAAACATTTATACTTCAAGCTCTTCAACTTTATTGTACTTTAATAAACACATTACTGTTTTTAAAAAGCCAAATATTACACATTTAAACATTTGCAGAGCCCAAGCCTGGTTGTGTGTGCCTGTAATCCCAGCTACCTGGGAGACTGAGGCTAGGGATCACTTGAGTCCATGGGTTTGGGACTACCCTGGGCAACATAGAGAAATCTAGTCTCTTAAAAATAAATAAGTAAGTAAATAAACAAATAAATATTTGCAGAAGATAACTTGTTTAGAAGAAAGTTCATTTGCATATATTTCAAGTGTATTCTGATTAGTAGTAATGTAGGCTTGGTAAACTATACGACTTTAGATAAATAATGCTACAGTCATCAATAGTTAATAAATTAGATGGAGTGATAATGTATTGAGAATTGAACCTGACTTTCTAGAGACTTTTCTTCTCTATAATTTATTACAACTTCTCGAGATTAAATAGAGTACAGTGACATAAAATCACAATGAAAATTCAGGTTATGTGCTAAGTAGCCTATACTTCTATCACTACATTCTCAAAATAAACCAAAAATCTTTTGGGTAAACTTGTAATCAGTCTCAGTAGAGACAGTACAAGTATCTCTGCAATAGAATTGCTGTCTTATATATTTTAATTGAAAGTCAGATAAGGTTAGTATAACAGTGATGAAATACTTTTTTCTGTTTTATTTTTGAAGATTACCATTTATTTTATCTTACATTATTGTCTACCCCCAGGTTCTCCCACCCCCTTGTCACCTGTGAACCTTCATCTTTTATCCCCCTGCCCCTGTCTTGCTCTATGCTTCAGTTCTGACAGATGTAAATTTTTCTTGTCCATTTGTTTGTTTTCCCTAATGATGAAGTATTTTACCTAGTATTTGACTGTCCTATAAGTACAATTTATGGGAAGACTGTGTGCACTTTGGTTGTGGAAAAACTATGGTGACTGTGTCTGAATAGAGAAATCCTGTATTGTAAAAAAATGGACAATGCTATTTAAAAACAAACAAAAAAAAAATCCCCCAAATAGAAAAAGTACAACATATGGAAGTAAAATACATTTCACTTAAGGTCCCTAAAGCAGAGTCTTACGAAGCACAAATACTGTATTATCGCTCATAATTGTATGTGATGTTATTGAAATTTGACAATTTATTGACATCTTGATGTAGTACTATACATTTGAATTTAAAATTGAGTTCTCTATGTAAATGCTCTTAATGTGTTAGGGAATGTAACAGTTGGTTTGCCAGTAACTTTTGAGTAAAAAATAATTGGAATGTTTACCTAGGGAGTTGCCCTGTCTAAGCCTAGTGTGGCATTTGTGACGATATCTTTAGTTAATGCCCTATAACTTGTGAAATCTTAAAGTAAATTGTTTCTTATTTGAATTTGTTTCTGACTGGAAGAAAAATGAATGATTTATTTACTATTTGAAATTGTTTCTGCTGGCTGCAGTGGCATGTGGCTTTAATCCCAGCCTACGACGGGAGGCTGATACTGGGAATCGCTTGAGTCCACGGGTTCAAGACCCGCCCAGGGCAACATAGCAAGACCTAGTCTCAAAAAATAGCTGGGCATGGTGGTGCCTGCCTGTAATTTCAGCTACCTGGGTGGCTGAGGTTGGGGATCGCTTGAGTCCGGGGAACCCCAGGCAACATAGTGAAAAAAACAAAACAAAACAAAAAAACAAATTGTTTTCAATGGAAAGAAAACTAATGTTTATAAACTATTAGAAATTAATACATTCTAGTTTGGGGAAAGGTTATGTTTAATAGTGTCAAAACTATTCCTTCAGGTCAGAGACCATATCTTAAAGATTTTTATATCCCTTAGAGTTCCTAATAAACTTTGGGGAATCATGGCCGGATGTGGTAGTGTACACCTGTAATCCCAGTTACCTGGGAGGCTGAGACTGGAGATCACTTTAGTCTGAGGGTTCAAGATAACCCTGGGCAACATAGCAGACCTAATCTCTTGGAAAAAAGAAGCAAAAAAACTTTAGGGAGTCAAATATGTAGTTGTTATAAAAGTAATCAAATACAGGCATGTTGTATCCCTTAAAATACAGTTTTGTTGTGTAGCTTGACGTGTGACTGACAAGCACTTGTGACTGTGTCATCAGACATTTAACTTCTCACTTCTACTTTTAACAGATGAGTCTATTTCCTATGTAGAGGTTGGCCTGCAATGGCCATTTTGAGATACTGCAGATTTGCAACCCACTACTGAGCCTAGCCAATACCTGTACACATTGGTGTTTTTGTTGCACTCTTAAGGAAAAAAAACATCTTTTCATGATTATCTTCTCTCTATTGTGGATTTTCTTCTAGGGGAAATGTCTCCAAACATCTTTAACATGTTCAGTAAGTTCAACTTTATCTTTTCTTGGTCTTTCTCCCACATCTTTAAAAATGCTCCCATATCGGGAATCCTAAACATCCATTTTTTAAAACTGTACTCCTCAGATCTAGAGATCTGCCTTCCTTTTAATGTTTCTTTCAAACTTCTTAAATGTGTACCCTAATCTCTCTTTGAATTTTTCTTAACTTCTTAGCCCTTGCGTATTGTTCTGTTCATGCTAGTCTAGTGTAATCCCTATTACGCTCTCCAGTAATTTTATTTGAATCTTATGTATTCAAATAAAATTGAATAATTGCATCTATAGTATTCTGTACTCAATTCTCATCTTTTTCTTTCTTTTTTTTTGAGACTAGGTCTTTTTTGCCCGTGGAAATGCAGGCTCACGTTGCCCAAGGTACCACGGACTCAAGCAATCAGCTTCCCAGGTAGCTGGGATTACAGGCGGGCACCACTACTACGCCCAGCTATTTCTTTGGGACTAGGTCTTGCTACCTGCCCCCGGTGGGACTCAAACCACGATCCCCAGCCCCAGCCGCGGCTTCCTAGGCTGCTACTTACAAGCATGTAGCACCTATTTGCGAGTTTCTTGGTTTTTCTTCATTTCTTCAAATAATGGGAAAAGCTGTAAAAAAAAAAGCTGTCCAGGAAATTACGACATGAACATGTGGTAGGGTATTACACTGGTATTCAAGATGATTATTTAAGATATATAAAAGAACAGATTGACATATTAAGCTATAAAGTTATATTTCTATTATGATTGTAAAATAAAATGTGTATTAGAATGACTAGAGGGGAAATAATTTCTTTTTTTCTTGAATACTTTTGGTAATAATTTAGGGTAGTTGGAAAACCAGAAATGATTACCTTGCTGAAGTCATACCTTTTCCTGGAGTGAACAATGTCTCTCTTTTCCTGTCATATATTAGTGTATTCTACCCATTCTAGCTCATTTAATTCCAGGTAATGAAAATGGTTTAGTGATCATTTTTACTTTGCTAGGTCTCTACAAATAAATGGTATTTAAAGTGTTAGCATTGTTACAAAGTAATAGTTTTTACATACTCATCATGTGTAATTTAATAGGTAATCATTATGGTTCTATTTGAATTTTTATATAGCTTCCAATGCAGATGCCTGAAAAAAATGGCATTATATTAGTAGTTTTGATCAGTAATAAATTTTTGATCACTATTTGAGAATTAACTTCGCATCAGTAAACTTCCTACTTTATGATGATTTTTAATCAAGTGACAACATTTTTCTTTGTTCCATGGCATCATTTTTGATTTTGAATTCAAAGTGTGCTAGCTATTCTGCAACTTCAAACCAATACACTTTCTAAAATGACTTTAAAAGATGCGTGGGGGGGTGGGGCGCCCATGACATTAAAAGACTCCTTAGGACAAATAAATATGAATACGTTCTTATAGTTCTGGTTATAATACTGATGCTGCGCACATTAAACCAAGAGGGCAGCTCTTATTATAGTTCTGGTATATATGATTTTGTAGTCCACTATATAGCGTTGTGACTTTTAACGCCGTTGAGCTTTATTCTTTAGTGTACTATGGGGCTTGTAGAAGAACTATCTCTGTGACGTTAAGTACTTATGAATTTCCAGTCTGAGTTTGCAACTTATGACAAGCAACCCAGTAGTGTGTCACTTTAAAAAGTTAATGATTAGAGGTGATCAGAGCCAAACAAAAGCTATTATAATAGATTTCTAAGAACTCACTACCTTTTTCTTTGAGAGTACTTTCCATAAGCTGATTTCATTTCTTCTTTAGGTCTCTATGCATTACATTGCTGTTCTTCAGTTTTTTTTCTGACTTTCTTAAGGAAACCTGTTGTAAATCTCCTGTTCCCTTTCTTAAATTTATCGTAAGAATAAGACTCTTTTTTTCTTTACATCTTCTCATTTTTTTCTTCCGTTGTTTCTGACTTGACACTATACAGTTTCCTGAAGAACAGAATTTCCTGGAGCCTGTGAAAGACCATCCTCAGTGCACAGGGTAGAGATTACAGTTAAAATTTGAAACTTAAAAATAGTGTTTTAACATTGAAAGTTTTTGATGTACTTCACTAAGTTACTTAAAAGGGTATTTATAGAAAGTGGTTTATCTGGCAACTGAAATTGAGAGAACATAATTATAGGGCTTAAAAAAATAACTTGAATTTACAATGTGGGTCATGTCTGGACCATATAGGGTTTTTTTTTTGTTGTTGTTTTTTTGTTTTGTTTTGTTTTTTGAGACTAGGCCTTGCTATTTTTGCCTGTGGAACCGCAGGCTCACATTGCTGGGGTACCATGGACTCAAGCAATCACCAGCCTCAGCTTCCCAGGTAGCTGGGATTACAGGTGCGTGCCGCCATGCCCAGCTATTTTTTGGGACTAGGTCTCACTGTGTTGCACCGAGTGGGACTCGAACTGTAATCCCTAGCCCTAGCCCCAGCCACTTCATAGGCTGAAGCTTACAGGCACGAGCCACCATGCCCGGCTTCCATATAGGTTCTTAACAGAATTTGGAAAGAACAAGTTGTTGACTTTCTGGTCCCAGATTATTTTTTAAGACCTGAAATATCTTTCATAAGAATTTTTTTCTAAACTACTATAATCAAGCTTGTAGTGTTGCAAAAATTTCTCCTTTCAACTCACAAATGCAAAACTATTCATTTGAGTGGGGTGTATATGGAATAGCTACTATTCTCACGTCACTGATTTTTTAAACTTAATTCTTGTCATATACCTTACTCTGGAGAGTTAGTTATCTTTCAGTTATGAATGTATTATGCTATTGTAACTACAAAATAAAAAATTAAATTTACTTAGCCAATAATTTCGAAAAGCTTTGTAGAATTTGACTTTCAGTTTACTAATTTTCATTTGAAACTTTGAATCATGGTTTCTTACAAAAATCTTAATTTTCTATAGAATTTTCCCCTGTATCTTGCATTGTCAATACAAGATACTTGATCATATTATTAATTGACCATATTTTTAATCTAAGATATTACCTCCTCTTTTAGACTTGTTACATTAAAGTTGTTTTGATAAGGTTGATTTGATCTTTGCCTTCTTAGTCTTTTTATTTCAAACTTACCTTTGCCTAAAATTAAGTTGTATGAATTCTTTGATAAGAAAAGTTTTGTGGTGGTTCTTCTGTATTGCAGTTCTTACAAAGTAGCGAATGATTTATTTGACTTAGAGGAATTGTTTATGACCCAAAATGATAAAACTTTACTTTTTTTTAGCAATCTGTTGGTAGATTTTGATATTGATAATATATGAAAAAATTAAAGTTTTCTTTTTTAAGTTTTATAAACTCTGAATTGTAAACCTTAAAGTTTACTTCAAGGGAAAGGATGCTTTTGGTGAACTTTAACTTTTCTGTCATTAGCTTCACTTCTGAATTTTTGTTTTATATAGCTTAAAAAAAAGACCTAGAGAATTATATACTATGTCAGAGTAGTCATTAAGTGCTGTTTTTAATTAACTCTCCTAACCTTTTCAATAAAAAAGTTTGCATTGCAGGGTGATTTCTAGCAGCTTTGAAATGTCCCAACAGGTCATTTTCTGTTCCAAAAGTTGGGATGTTTTGCTAAGTCAGATGAAGCTTGTTATTTAACATGCTGATTTATGGTGCAGTCAACACATTCCCTAGATACTTGTTCACAGTACTGCTGGAAAATACCCAAGACTTCAGTGTTTTCAGTGAAATGTTTCCCATAGGCACCTCTGACAGCAGGTTTATTTTATGAAGCTTTACGGTATATCCTGATTCATTTATGTGAAAATTTCACTGTAATTTCCTGGACAGAATACTGATAAAAGAACCTGTTAATGACAGGTGTTTTGAGATTAAAATGACCATAAAGAGTTAAACTAATTTGCCACTTACACCAAAAACTTATTTTTTGGTAGTCTTGTTTTCTCTTTCTAATAAGATGTTGTTTTGTCCTTTATAAATAAGTAATTTAAATAGAGTAATTGAGAATTGAAGCAATGAAACAGACATTTTATTATCTAGATATTGCTAGTTATGCTAATTCTAGATTTGTAGATCCTTGTATAGACTAATATTAAGGTTTTTTTATCCTAATTTAAAAAAAAAGATTTCTTGTCCTTCTAGGAATTAAAAGCCTATTTTATTGTTTATTGGATCACATAGTGAAATTCTACTTCTACTTCTGGTCTTTTTTGATTGGAGAAATTACATAATTACTGAAAGCTCCATAAACTGCTGTGCATTAAGTAATAACTCTTAAATGAAAAGATTTCTGTTTACAACCTGTGAGTGCTTTTTTTATTAATGCTGGCAGCTGGTCCCAGGATCTCATTGTATGTATTGTATTCTAGATTTTATCTGGGTCGTGCCTAAGATACTCAACTGTTGTTGGCAGGTAGGAAACAAAGCAGGAAGGGGGCCCAGTGGACTATGGTGGAAGACTGTGGGGTACTTTGGTGGTTGGTATGGTTCTGTTAACATGCATCAGAAATGAACCTATCCTTCTGAATCATATACTGTGGTAAACAAATACCTCAGTAAATAAAAAATACAGTAAATGTTTTCAATTTTTTTTCTAAATGAGTAACCATTGAAGAGTAATCTTGTGCACAAAAGAATTTTTTCTGCCTAACTTAATCATCTTACAGAAACTGAGACCTAAAGAAAAGATTTGAGTACAATGTGACCCTTTATATCTTTCACCTAGATTTTTAAAGTGTTAACATTTTACCTCATTTTAAATTTTGCCTTCTTTGTGTCTCTTTCTAAATTTTACCTCCTGACTTTTTAGATTTGCAGGCATAATGTTTCTTTATTCCAAAATTTCCCCTAAAGCAGATTATTCTAGTTTTCTATAATAGGAAGCTTCTCAATTTTTGTGTTTCATAACATTGATATCTAGAAGAATACTGCCTGTCATTTTGTATAATGACTCTTTGCATTCATTTTCTTATATAACAGACTAACAGAAATGTATTCCTCTCAGTACATCATATCAGGAGGCCACAGTGTTGATAAATTTCAAGACTACTGATTTTAACATTGATCACATGGTTGAGGTGTCACCTGCCAGTTTCATCCTTTTGATTAACATGCATTTTGTGAGGGGGATACTTTGAAACTGCGTAGTTGTCAAGATCTATGAACACTCTTTTCAATTTAACAAATTAGCAACAGATGCTGGTAGAAGACAGGACACTCATGAGACAGTCCTAAAAGACAGTCTTTCTTATGACCATAGCTGCAGTTAGTAAAGCAGACTCTGTCCTTCTCCAGCTCATTCCCCATAGGCTGATACAAACTGGGCCAGATAACTCCGGTACAAAAGGACTTGCATTGCAGAAGTGGAACCCCAGGCCTCAGAAAGCTCAAATCTTTTATAAGGGGCAGTAAGCCTACTTGACAGTTGTCCAAGAGGGAGTCATTATCTTTATTATACTGAATATTAAACAACCTGCCCTTTGCTCAGGAGAAAGCCACTATCTCTACCTTAAAATAGTGTTCCTCATATAAATGCCCTTGGAAAAAGCTCTAGAACAGAGGTAGTCAGTGTCCCTGTTTGTAAGACATGGAGAAACGTGAAACCTGTGGTGAATTGTCTTCCAGTAATACCTGTTGTATTTTGCACTTTCAGATATTAGTTGTTTTTTTGTTTTTCTTTTCCAGAGACTAGACCTCACTATGTTGCCCGGGGTAATCTCAAACCCACAGATTCAAGTGAATCCTAGCCTTAGCTTTACAAGGCTGGGATTACAGGCACGTGCCACCATGCCGGACTTTTTTTGAGACTAGGTCTCGCTATGTTCCCTGGGGTAGTCTCAAACCCACGGACTCAAGCGATTCATCAACCTCCCAAGACTGGGATTAAAGGCACGCACCACCACACCCCCTGGCTACTCAAGGTAGTATTCACTGATAATTCTTGTTTTTATCAGTTATCATGATTGCTTCCAAATGGTGAGTTTTTAATTCTACCACTCCTTTATATTTCCTGGTTGCTTTCTTTCTTTCTTTTTTTTTTTAGACTAGGTCTCGCTATTTTTGCCCATGGAACCGAACCGCAGGCTCTCGTTGCCCGGGGTACCACAGACTCAAGCAATCCCCAGCCTCAGCTTCCCAGGTAGCTGGGATGACAGGCACACGTCACCATGCCCAACTATTTTTTTGGAACTAGGTCTCGCTACAGGCCCCAGGCGGGACTCGAACTGTGATCCCTAGCCCCGGCCGCTTCATAGGCTGAAGCTTACAGGCACGAGCCACTGTGTTGGCTTCCTGGTTGCTTTCTTAATGTCATTTCTCTCCTCCTGCCCCCGGGATAATTTCTCAAATAAATTACCTGACTAGATAACCTCTTTCTTTAAGATTTTGCAATTAAGGACCCTGGAATAAGATACAAGGCAAGCTGGGCACTGTGGTGCGTGCCTGTAAGCAACAGCTTATGGAGTTGGGGTGGTGTCTGGGGATCGCAGTTAGAGTCCCGCTCAGGGCAACACAGTGAGACCTAGTCCCAAAAAATAGCTGGGCGTGGTCGCGTGCGCCTGTAATCCCAACTACCTGGGAAGCTGAGGCTGCGGATTGCTTGAGTCCGTGGTACCCCAGGCAGCGTGAGCCTGTGGTTCCACAGGCAAAAATAGTGAGACCTAGTCTCTAAAATTGAGTTTGAATTTACCTCTCCATTCTCCTCTTCTCTTCCCACCCCGCTAAAATTTTCTGTTTGGCTACTGGTTTCTCAAGTTTCTAGTCAGAAACATGGTTGTCAGATTATTCCTTCCTTTACTCGTTCTACAGCCCTTCGTACTTTAATCATTACTCGGGTTTTCATTCTCTTTGTGTTTGCTCAGACTCTGATCAACTATTATCTAGACTTTCATAGCCTCTTTGAGCTGTTGTCTCCATTATTATTCCATTCCAGTTTATCCCTCAATTTTCCCCCCTGAGTAATCTTCCTAAAATAACAAATAGGATTACTTTGATTATCTATTTAAAACCCTTTTCGGGGGGCATCATATTGCCTGTGACACCTTAGTATGATAAACAAGGTTCTTCATGACCTGTTTTCTTTCTTTTGTCTGCAAGGGTCATCTTTTTCTCCAACAGCAACTTGCTCTTCCAGGAAGCTTTGTTCCAGTGTGAGGTTGGCTGATTTTCTTAACAGACTTGAAGGCAAATATTTTAGGCTTTGCAAGCCATGTGTGGTTTCTGTTGCATACCTTTTAAAAACAATCCTTAGACAAATGTAGAACCAATCTTAGCTGTGGTTCATACAAAAGTAGATTGGATTGGAGTTGGCCACCCGAATTTAGTGAGTCCCTGTTCTTCCCAAATGAAGCAAATACCATTTTTCATTAGTATATATTCTTTAATGTGCTATTGGTTTATACTAATTGGAATATCCTTTCAGTCCTACATAACTGAAATCTTTTCAAAATTCTTTAGAATTACCTTACAGACGTCTTGTTGAAGGCTTTCTTGCTTTTTTTTTTTGAGACTAGGTTTCGCTATTTTTGCCTGTGGAACTGCAGGGTACAACAGACTCAAGCAATCCCCATCCTCAGCTTCCCAGGTAGCTGGGATTACAGGCGCATGCCACCATGCCCAGCTATTTTTTTGGGACTAGGTCACGCTATGTACCCCTGGCGGAACTCGAACCTCGATCCCTGCTTCCTAGGCTGCCACCTACAGGCATGCGCCACCATGCCCAGCCTTTCTTGCTTTTTGAGGGCACACTCGTACCATTTCTTTGCTGCCTGTGTACCTTAAGAAGTTCATTGTACATCCTTGCTACTACCCTCATACATGATGCAATTCTCTCTGTGTGTGTGAATACATATATATGTGTTCACATTTTCCTAGAAGGAACTCATTGATCAAAACATTTTAATTCATCTAAATTCATGTTACTTCTAAATGTCTTGAATTGAAAGAAAAATGGAATAGGGTATGACTGAGAACAAAACATCTTAAATGATTATATTTTTCTAACTTTTAAAAATAACAGTGAGGTCATAATTGTAAATATACTGTTATTTTCTGATCATTATTTCCCTGATTTAACATAAATTCAGTCTGTGAAAGTATAGAATAATAGAATCAATTCTTGAAATTGAAACAAATTCTAGAAAATGAAACAGGTTCAGCAGAGTTGATCATCCTCCTTTTTCCCCTTAGCATATTACCATTCTCTTGCATGTTTTAATACTTTTACCACATACTTAATGTATCTAAAAATACAGTATAAATTTGTCTGTTTGCTTTATAGTAAATGATACATGCTTTCCTGCAACTTTTTGTTCTACATTGTCTTAACATTTATACATACTGATACAACTAATTTCAGTTCATTCATTTTGCTGCATGTCATTAATTCTAACATGATCCTTATTTTTTAACATTGAAATTAGGCCGGGCACTGTGGCACATGCCTTTATTCACGCATATGAAGCGTGAGGCCTAGGCTAGGAATCTCTTGAGTCCATGGATTTTGAGACCCGCCGGGGCAACATAGCTACACCTAGTCTCAAAAAATAGCTAGGCGTGGCGGCACATGCCTTAATCCTAGCTACCTGGGAGGCTGACGCTGGGGATCGCTTGAGTCCGTGGTACCCTGGGCAACAAGCAGACCTAGTCTCAAAAGAAAAAAAAGAATTAGCATTGGTGAAATAGTAATGTCTCCAAAAGTCTGTGATATCTTTGCCTTATCATTGGTGGGGTTGTGTGTGTGTGGTAAATAAATACATAGTAATTGTGGTATAAGCCACATTTGTATTGTATATGTTGTATGAAAAAGTGTTATCCACTTTTTCTGGTAATTAGATTATTTAAATTTTTTTTTTTTTTTCCGAACCGAAGGCTCATGTTGCCCAGGATACCAGACTCAAGCAATCCCTAGCCTCAGCTTCCCAGGTAACTGGGATTACAGGTACACCACCACACCCTCCTAGTTTTTTGGAACCTAGGTCTCGCTATGTGCCCCGGGCAGGGCTCGAACCACCATCTCTGGTTCTGGCCATGACTTCCTAGGCTGCCCCTTATAAGTATGCGCCACCATGACCAGTCCTAAAAAATTTATGTTTGAGAGTTTCTCCAATAGAATATGTATTTGGGAGAATTGCTAAATTTTTAGTCCATCTTTAGCACTCTTGTGATGATATTTCTTACTCTAGTCTCCAAGTCTCTTTTTGCCTCTACTCTTTAGTGTTGATTAGGGCCCTACTTGTCAGTTTGATTGATATAAAATGACACATTACTGTATTTTTAATAGCATTTTTATTGCTAGTGAAGATTTTTTAAATCTCTTTGGTTTGTGTTTACTTTTATTTGTCAATCAGTTACCCATTTTTGAGAACTTTTAACATTGCATAACATGATTTCTTTAGATTTGTCGTTAACTATGTGAGTTGTAAATATCTTTTCCATATTTATGGCTTCACTCTGATATCGTTTATAAATTAATTAAATGATATCACATTTTAATAAAGTTAAATTTCCTGACATAAATAGTTGTGTTTTTTGTATCTTTTAAAGAAAATCTTTGTTTTCTTTCAACTGTTTATGATTTCTTAAAAATGTAACTTTTTATTTCTTTAGGGAGATTGGTTTGCAACACTGTATATGACTTTCCATATACAGTATCACTCTCCAGATGTATGCTAAAAATGTAACAATTGTAAACTGAAAGAGATAATACTATATAAATCTTTAGTGTAGGTTTGACCAGGATATGCATAAGTGTTGCAAGCTATTTGTGGGCTGAGAATATTTTTCTTTAATCTTCTTTAGAACAGAGAGCTGGAAACATCTATATTTAATGAAGGGATTCTTCCTTGTTTTTAATAATTGTCCTCTTACAAGAAATTCTAGCACTTCAGTTGGAGTATGTGTGTGTGAAATTGTTTAAATGTAATAGAGATAAAAATAAAGTGTTTTGAGCATCTTGTGATATATTTATCCTTCATTACAACCACAGGTGGTTGTTACTTGATGAACATTTTGTAAATCACTAACTGGAGACAGAAGTTTTGATTCCCCCATTCCCCCATCCCCCCATCTATTCTTTTTTTTTTTTTTTTTCAATCAGTGAAGATCTCCCTTCTTGAACTGGGTCCGTTGAGATGGGTAACCATACCCAGAGAAGCAGTAGTTATTTGTCCAACTCATATGGTTGTATAATGTTGTATAATGGTTGTATACCCATAATGTTTTAGTGGTTTAAACTGCTTTTACCTTTGTGGTTTGTTAAATGTTAAAAAGAAAAAAGTGCAGAAGCTGGAAATTTGGGGTAAGCTGATTTTTTAAAAAATAAGCAAAAAATTGATTTGTTTCTTTGAGATTGTGTGTTAAAAAAGGCATAGATAAACAATGGTGAGGGAACCAAAATTTTATTTTCTTTTCCTTCAAGTGAATCTTTAAACTTGACTTGCCAATCAGTCATCTATTGTTGAGTGATAAGTATGGTTTAAAAGAAAAAAAGACAGTATTTGATAATTTTCAGTGAAAGTTATAAAAATAGGAAAATGAATTTAATGTAACTTTCATAGATTACTTGTCATTTGAAAAATAGTCTGAAAATGGAGTCAGCCAACTTAATCTTCAGACTAACACAACTTTGTTTCTATTTATGATATGTTATTTTAAGGCTGGTTATAAGAATTTTTAGAAATATAGATAACATTAATTAAAAACATGTTTTCTTGTAAACGTTATTATGTTTTTAATTATGTGTACAAGAAAGAAATAAAATGTCTAAAGAGCATTACAGTACCAAATAGTTGTGTAATTCATGGCTTTAATCAGTTACTAGGTAATTAAAATAGTGTGATATTTGTTTTTCTCATTCTTTTCGGTACTTGATAACGTATAGTTTTGAATCTTAAGAAAACTGTCCCTTTAAGCTCCTATAAAATGTGAAATTTTTCAGTTGAAACAAAAATAAAGTTCTCAGGCCAGGCATCCGCTCATGCCTGTAAGCGGCAGCCTAGGAAGCTGCGGCTGGGGCCGGGGACAGTGTTCGAGTGCTGCTGGGGGCACATAGCAATACCTAGTTCCAAAAAAATATAGCTGGGCGTGATGGCAGTAATCCCAGCTACCTTGGAAGCTGAGACTGGGGATTGCTTGAGTCTGTGGTACCCCAGGCAATGTGAGTCTGTGTTTCCACAAAGATAGCGAGACCTAATCTCAAAAAAAAAAAAAAAAAAAAAAAAAAAAAAAAAAAAAAAAAAAAAAAAAGTTCTCATAATGATCGTAAAAAGGTGTTATTAACTAGTGTAAAAACAGTTCCTGCATGTTACTTTGTTGATGTTTTAATATTTTCCCCTTTTTAGATGCCTGAAAATGTTTAAAAAGGGAAACAATAACTGTACAAATATGACTGATGTATGAAAATTAGTAAATTATTAAAAAAATATTTTAAAAGGAAAAGGCAAAATGTTCCTTAACTAGCAAAGGTGGGGTAATCTGTTTGCATGAAATTAGGTCGAAGAGTTTTACCTTGAAGACTCACTCTTTCCCCTTTGATCTATTTGATTGTCAGACCTTTTGAAACCAAGATAGTCATTTGTATAAAACTAGAGTTGTGATACAAATGATAATTGCAATATCATATAAAATAAGCTTGAAAAAAAAGTGGAACCATAGAAGAGCATGAAACTTTATTCATTTAACCCTGTGCTAGACTTCATGAGGAACGAGGAAGAAGCTTAAGAACAGCAGTTTCTATTTGGCCATCTAGTGAGGTGAAGTACTTTGATGAAGAACCACCTACTTTAAAGTGCTTTTCTTCACTTTAAAGTTCATCACACTGGAAACAAGTTGGAAAAAAGGTTGGGAACCCTTGCATTTAGTCGATTGACTCCTTTGCTCCTAAGCATTTTTGAAGACACCTTTTGCGTTATGTAAGATAATTACTAATTTTGAATCACTTTCAGTAGAGTGCAAAAAATCTAGAGTTTGACAAACAACATTAGGAGCTTGTATTGTGGGAGACAGTGAGAGAGATGGTAGATCAAAGGAAAAGGTGGCATTTAAAGGACAGTATACAAGCTGTTGGTATAAACAGATAAGATCTTGCAGTTTAATTGAGATAAGGCAGAGAAAAAGGCTATGAGATAAGGCTGGATCCAGGTAGTAGTATGTAATGTGTATTTGTGTAATTTGACTAAATGCACATCATGCTATTATTAATGAGTTTAGCACCACTTTCACTGTGTAGGACATAAAATAACATCACTGTTTTCACATAAGATGTTCCTTTAGCTGTTAGCTTTGAAGTCCTCAAATTAAAGCTGCAATGGCACACCTTACCTGATAAAACAACTTTAATTTTCATTTCCTGTTTAAGTCTGTCTCCCTTTAAGGAGTGATAATAAGTTCATTTTCGAAAATGAACTGCACTTGTATCTACTTTTTTTTTTTTTTTTGTATCTACTTCTTTTAATATATCTTGGGAACAGTGGGTAGGTGGGTTCAGAGAAAAAAATGAAAAGTTTTTCTGTAAACAAGAGTCAAAGGTTTACTTTGCTGTATCTGTTTGCTTATTTTCAGCTGAGTGAAATTATTTCTTAAGGTAACTTTTTATTGAGGGACTTTCCTTTTGTTGTATTCCTGATTTTTTTCTAAATTGTGAAGTATTGGCAATACTTGCAGTGTATTAGTTGGATATCCTTGTTTACTTGTGATCTTTTAGTGTCCTGAGCTGCTCTCTTGGTTAAAAAAAAAAGTAAAAAGTTTTCTATTCTTTTAAAAAAAGACTTTGCTTATTTTCATTTATAATTTTACAATGGCCTGAAAGAATTGAAGACTGTTCATTAATTACATGTAAAAACCCAGCTAGCATGTGAGTTTCTGTAGAACTCAGTCTTATATGTAATGTTTAATTAGTATTTTTAAAAAATAGAAATCTTATTTGCTATAGCTATTGATATCAAGTTCTGGGTATTATTGCAACCATTATTGGTTAAGAAGGAATTAGATTTAAAAATGGAAACTTCAATCAGTATCACATTGATATAGCACCTCACACATACTGGAATGGTTATTATAAAAAAGAAAAAGTGTGTTGGAGGATCTAGAGAAATTGAAACCCTTGTACATGACAGATGTATGTAAAATGGCACTGCTGCTAAGAAAAACAGTATCTTCATTCCTCAAATTAAAAATAGGATTAAGCTGGGTGTGGTGGCACGTGCCTGTAATCCCAGTTACCTGGGAGGCTGAGGCTAAGGATCACTTGAGTTCGTGGGTTTGAGACAACCCAGGGCAACATAGCAAGATAAAGTCTCTTTTTAAAAAAAAAGGATTACTTTTACTACACAGTATAGTACAGAAATTCTACTTCTGGGTATATACACAAAGGAATTGAAAGCAGGGTCTCTTGAAGATAGACCATTTTCATAACATTATTCGCAGTGGTCAAAAGATTGAAGAAACTTAGTTATCTTTTAGTGTATAAATTGATAAAGCATGGCATATGCATCCCGTGGAATATTATATAGTCTTAAACAGGAAGGGCATTTAAGCACATGGATACATGGGGCAATAGGGTTGAATCTTGAAGACTTGCTAAATGAAGTAAGCCAGTAATACATGGACAGTTGTTGCATGATTTTACTTTTATGAGGCCTTTACAGTAGTCAGATTCAGGTTCATAGAGATGAAAAGTAGAATGGCGGTTGTCAGTAGCTAGGCAGGGGCATAGTATATCATTGCTTAATAGGTATAGAGTTTCAGTTTTGGAAGAGGAAAGACTTCTGGAAATGGATGATGATGTGGTGGTGGTTGTACAATAGTGCGAATGTGTTTAATGCCACTGAACTGTGTGCTTAAAAATAGTGACTTTTTAATTTTATGATAATTTAAAAATTAAATTGAGATTTAAAGACTAAAAAGTTGAGCATGGAGAATGCAAGACATTGCCTTTTATTGCATCGATTTATGATGTCAGATTGTATGTTAAAAGAAGAACCTGATTATGGGTATATGGCTAAAAGTGATTTTGAAGCCAGGCACGGTGACTCATGCCTGTAAGCTTCAATCTATGAAGTGACTGGGGCTAGGGATCATGGTTCGAGTCCCACCTGGGGCACATAGCAAGACCTAGTTCCAAAAAAATAGCTGGGCATGGTGGTGCGCGCCTGTAATCCCAGCTACCTGGGAAGCTGAGGCTGGGGATGACTTGAGTCTGTGGTACCACAGGCAACAAGAGCCTGCGGTTCCACGGGCAAAAATAGCGAGACCTGCTCTCAAAAAAAAAAAAAGTGATTTTGAATTTTCTTTTTGGCTAGTGAATTAAAGGTCACTAGATTTTTTTTTCCTTCTTTTGAGAGCAGGTCTCACTATTTTTGCCTGTGGAACCGCAAGCTCACATTGCTGGGGGTACCAAAGACTCAAGCAATCCCCAGCTTTAGCTTCCCAGGTAGCTGGGATTAGAGGCGTGCGCCACCATGCCCAGCTATATTTTTTTGGAACTAGGTCTTGCTACGTGCCCCTGGTGGGATTTGAACCGAGATCCCTGAACCTGGCCGCAGCTTCCTAGGCTGCCATTTACAGGCATGTGCCACCATGCCCGGCCCTCATTAGAAATTTCTACCCAGCTGACCACAGTGGCGTGTGCCTATAAGCTTCAGCCTATGAAGCGGCTGGGGCTAGAGATTGCGGTTCGGGTTCTGCTTGGGGCAACATAGCAACACAGTGAGACCTAGTCCCCCAAAAATAGCTGAGCATAGTGGCACATGCCTGTAATCCCAGCTACCTGGGAAGCTGAGGTTGGGAATTGCTTGAGTCTGTAGTTCCATGAGCAAAAATAGCTAAACCTAGTAAAAAAAAAAAAAGATATTTCTATCTTTTCTTCTACCTCCATTTTAGAAGGCCTGGTGGTATGTGTAGTAAGCTAAAAGAAGGCATCATGCTTAATTATGGTCAGAAGTGGTTAAACCCATCCTTGTGTATGTTTAAGTGTTTACGTTACTATTTTGGTAATGGTATAATATGAAGAATTTGGGTACAGTTCACATGGGTCTTCAAGTTTATTAGAGGATTAGACAAATAAGACCCATTAGTCAAGTTTAAAGTATTTGAGATTATTAAGCTTGAGAAATGGAAGCTTCTCTTAACAGGACCTTTATGCTATCCTGAGTCATATTTTATAGACAGCCCCTGCTGTCAAAGGAGAAGTGTTTCAAAACTTCATTTCTATAACTGTTGATAAGAACAAATGATAGTCAAAAATAACATAGCTGCAGACACACTGTATATATTGCATGAAAAATAATAAGAAATAGTATTTTACTGCAACAGTTTTGAACTACACAGACTTGTAGCAGCTCCTGGAAATACTACACTTTAAAATCCATAAACATGGAATGTACGATGGTCTTCTCCGATCTACATTTATCTGATGGAGGGTGGGGAAAAGGGAAAGGCTGGCTATAACAGGGAGTCACTATGGTCAGTTTAATTTGTGACTGAAAACTCTTTCTGCTGTAATAATTACATGCAGCATTACCTCTTCACCTCTACCTTCTGATGTGCTGTGCGTATTCCTGTCTTTTTTTGTTCTAAAGTCTCCCTTTTGAGTTCGTTCCACAGAACATAGTAATTGGGAATTGCTTGGTGAGGGCAATTTTTTCAGTTTCCTTTCCTGAACTGGTAGGGCTTGAAATTGGCCTAGGGTTTTTGTACAGAAAGTCTGTTTTCAGATGGTAGTGGGAATCTGAAGACCCAGGGAGCTTGTGTGCATAAAAGTACCTGAACCTTACCACAGATGATTACCACAGACTTAATGATTCAGAAGCTTTCTTGACAAAATTTTAGCTATTACTAAATAACTTTTAGAAAAATTAAAACATTAAAAAAAAAGGATAGCACTATAGGTCCTTAGGTCCTCAGATAATATTATTTTGTTTAGTGTGGTTTTGTTGTATAATTGATGTGAAAAAAGAAATTCTAAACCTTGCTGAACAAAATGACTTTAATCATTTGTCCTGGCTTTATCATTTGTCCCAGTAAAGTCTCGTTTCCAAGAACCTATTGATGACATATATGAAAACTTTCTGAATAATGAATCTTTTTTACCTATTGTCATGCTTCAGTAATAAACAGTTTATGGCTAATCTCATTTTATCTATCCTGCATTTACCTTTTCCTTTTCTCTGTTATTTTGAAAAAAATCAGATACATTATTTCATTGCTAAATATGAAACACATGTATTTTGATAGATTCCTCAGATGATTAAAGGCTTCCTTTTGAACAGGTGATACAGTATATAGTAAACATTAAAATGGTAAAAAGGTATGTATATTTATGGTGGAGGATGGAAACTAGACTTTTGGCAGCAATCATAATACAATTTAATAGAGATGTAAAATTATAGCTGTACACCTGAAGCCTATATAAAGTTATAAACACTGGTTTATAAACTTTGTAACTTTAAATTTACAAAAAAGAAAGATGAGCCAAGGAAGTAGCCTTTGCAGTTATTGTTGAATTGCTTTCCTACCATTTATGTATGAATACATTACATGCAGTATTTGCTTGCTTTCTTGCTTATTTTCTCCAAGGTTAAAAAAAAATCTTAATGTAATTATTTTTGCAGAATAAGGAGGTGACCCTTAAAAGAGTTGAAAATTGAAAATAAATTCAGGGGTAACATTCTTTTTTTCTTTTTCTTTTTCTTTCTCAGGTATGGCCTCACAAGTCTTGGTCTACCCACCGTATGTATATCAAACTCAGTCAAGTGCCTTTTGTAGTGTGAAGAAACTCAAAGTAGAGCCAAGCAGTTGTGTATTCCAAGAAAGAAACTATCCACGGACCTATGTGAATGGTAAAAACCTTGGAAATTCTCATCCTCCCACAAAGGGTAGTGCTTTTCAGACAAAGATACCATTTAATAGACCTCGAGGACACAACTTTTTGTTGCAAAGTGCTGTTGTTTTAAAAAACACTGCGGGTGCTACAAAGGTCATAGCAGCTCAGAAAAAGCAAGCTCAAGTGGAAACACCTCAGATTGGGGTGTGGCGACACAGGTTAAATTTCCTTGAAGGCTCCCAGCGATGTGGATTGAAGCGCAAGAGTGAGGAGCTGGATAATCATAGTAGCGCAATGCAGATTGTCGATGAATTGTCCATACTTCCTGCAATGTTGCAAACCAACATGGGAAATCCAGTGACAGTTGTGACGACTACCACAGGAACCAAACAGAATTGTACCACTGGAGAAGGGGACTATCAGTTAGTACAGCATGAAGTTTTATGCTCCATGAAAAATACATACGAAGTCCTTGATTTCCTTGGTCGAGGCACTTTTGGCCAGGTAGTCAAATGCTGGAAAAGAGGGACAAATGAAATTGTAGCAATTAAGATTTTGAAGAATCACCCTTCTTATGCACGTCAGGGTCAAATAGAAGTGAGCATATTAGCAAGGCTCAGTACTGAAAATGCTGATGAATATAACTTTGTACGAGCTTATGAATGCTTTCAGCACCGTAATCATACTTGTTTAGTCTTTGAGATGCTGGAACAAAACTTGTATGACTTTTTGAAACAAAATAAATTCAGCCCCCTGCCACTAAAAGTAATTCGACCCATTCTTCAGCAAGTGGCCACTGCACTGAAAAAATTGAAAAGTCTTGGTTTAATTCATGCTGACCTTAAACCAGAGAATATTATGTTGGTGGATCCTGTTCGGCAGCCATACAGGGTTAAAGTAATAGACTTTGGGTCAGCCAGTCATGTATCAAAGACTGTTTGTTCAACATACCTACAATCTCGGTATTACAGGTAGGTGATAACTGCTATTTGTTTATTTAATAAATATCTAATTTATTCTAAATAAAATTATTTTGTAAGTATGTATTGAAAAAGACTGCTTTGGATAAAGTTGAGAGATTAATTTAGGTTTGAGCTTTTAAAAAGACTAAATATTAATAAATAAAAAACAAAGTAGAAATTGCTACTTGCAAAATTTCTTGCCAAAGACACCTGGTTATATTTATTATTAATAAAAGACCTGCAGGGATGAGAGGTGGTTAATGGTGATCAAATAGAGTCTTTAGATGTTGGGAAAGGTCTATATTATCTCTCTGGGCATTTTTACCCAAACAAACTAGTTTACTACTAAAGACATCAAATTTAACAGAACATTTAAAAAGTTTTATATAGTAATTCTAAAAAGTTATTCTGATTAAGGATTTGAAGATTTTTTATTTTTATTTTCTTACAACATCAGTCATCTTTGTACAGTTTTTGCTTTCCTTAGGTATGGTGTTCCCATCAATATTGCACCCATCTACTGCCACCATGCTTTCCCTCATCCATTTTCCCCTTTCTCTCACTCCAGTTCCTCCCTCTGCAGATAGTAACTTGATACTTGGCCTGCTGGTTTAATCTCTTTTCTTTTTTGGAACAATGCCCTTTCCTTGGGCGAGGACCTGTGTTACTGGACCGCAGCAGACCAGGGTGCTCAGATCCCAGAAGTAACCGAGTCAGGTAGCCAGACAGGGCATGTCAGGAACCTCTTGTAGGTCAGATGTGTGGAATGATTCTTTGACTCCTTGATTTTGGAGCTTCCTGTGGTGCAAGAGACTGTTCCCTTTACTCCAGACTGAAGTTGTCCCTGGGTTCCATACTTACTCATTTGTACTGACTTTCCCATCCATTCAGGTGATGGTCATGGTGCTTTTCTGAGTCTTACCGTTCTGGTGTTTGGTTTTGGGTGTTGGGGACCCTACTCCTAATCACTGACAGTGGAGAAGTTCCCCGCTGGGGATGAACTTAAGCAGGTGGTTGGGCCAGCTTCTTCCTTCAGTGGTTTCCATTTCTGCCATGGGACCACAGCCACATCTTTCCTCCACTGCTGAAAAGGAAGGGGGCCTTACTCATGTTTCCACTCATCTGTGAACTGGGGGCCTAACCCCTGGAGATGTAGGTGGAGCTCTGTGACAGGTCACCACTCCAGCTCATCTACAGTCTTGTCTCCTGTGACTCTGACCATGCTTTGAGGAGAATTTAAAGAAAATAATTTCTGTGTAAATATTTTTTTCCTCTGTATAAATATTAATAAAGAGCTATGATGTTAGCCTGAAGTACAGTAGATTTGAGAACTAGTGAATGATTGCCAAGATTGCAAATATCCTCTTGAATATTGAATGCATAGTTTTATAATTTTGAGAAATTCTTTTGATTTCAGTCTAAAATAATTTATAGTCTTGATATACTGTAGTCTCATAAACCCCAGCAGTGGACAAATATACGTGGCTATTGGCTGTTAATAAGTCAGTTAATACATAATTAGGAATTGCTAGAGCATGAGAATTATAATTGCAAAGAGCAGTAATTATTTTCTGGTATTGCATCTACTTTTATACTATTTCTGTTCTCAGTAACTTTCTTTCAAGTGTATTCTGTAATACTCAGCAAGAAAAAGGAGAAATTAATATGTTAGCTGCTAGGAAAATCATCTGTAGAAATAGGCCCTATTGTTAATGGGTCATCCAAAGGAATCCCACATTTATATCACTTAGTGATAATTAAATTTTTAAAATGTGTCAAAAGTAGGATATGGTTCAATTTGCTCTTCAGCATATTCCTGATTATATTTTTTAGATACCCTTCTTATAACCTTTTACATGGTTACTCTACTTGTGGCAGGGTGGAAAGTCTTCTTTAATATTTCATATAATTAGATATGACCCTCTGCTGTTGAAATTCTTTTTCCAATTTAGTGGAATGAGATTAATGTCCAATTAAATATTTTGTTTTAAATTGTATTTAGCAGTATGAGATAGTGGGGTTTTCCTCTATATATGTACTATGGAGTCTCAGTAGTCAGCAAGCATATTATATAACCTGACCCCAGCTGCTTGGGCACTATATTTAGTTCACTTGTTAGTAGTGACTTCATTTCATTTGTTCCTGTATTCTGCACTTCAGATTTAGCTCTGTGTGATGTATCACCTCATTTTCTTTACTTGAAATTTTTTGGATGAGAGTAAAATATTTTATATATTCTGGTGATCTGTTCATTAAATGTTTTGAGAGTGTAAAGAAATCCTTTCAACAGTCTAAATGCTAGACATTTAATATACTAGTTTCTAACATTAGGCCTATGCACAAATATTAGTCTTTGTTGGGAATGAAGAAGAAAAGCTGTGAATTATTTTGTAAGTGCAATTAGCAGTTTCTAGTTTGTTTTTATATACAAAATTTCACCTGAGTTTTAGAAACTATATCATTACAATGCCAAGTTATAGGTTCTGTATTTAAAGTAAAAAGAGTGAGATTCATACTTGTAAACAGACTGGTGCTAACGTTTTTATTGATGTTGCCTGGGATTTGAAAAAAAAAAAAAAGGGGGGGGGGTTGAATGTCAGATCCAAAGTTAGTAGAGTCAGTAAATAGTATGGTAGATTAGCAAAAAGGTTTATAGTCCTTAGTCAAGTGCTGTTTATATCTCATGAAATTTTAGATGCAGGTAGCCATTAGTCTTTTCCAGTATTTGTTCATAGTTTATATTTGGAATGTTTCCAATTTTGGCTTAGTTTATAACTAGGTTACTTAGTAATCTGTTAGGTAGTAAGCAGAAATGTCTTGCATTTTCATTCTTTGAATTTTTGAATATATTTTTAACAAATCAAGAGGTGAAAATTTACTAAAATAAATATTTTGAGCTAATTACACTGTAGGGACACAGAAACCTCAGATTCTGAGGTAAACAATCTGTATTTAAAGACAGATTTATGTATTATTCTACTTCTTTGAACTGTGCAACACAGAAATGTAGTTAGGGATATTTTAAAATAGACGGGACAGTGGCCAGAAATTTTGACTACTATAGATGGTGAGGCTGTCTAGCTTTTGCAGTGATATAAGCCAGAAGTACATGCTAAGGGCATTGATTTGCTCAAGGTCAGCATGTTCTAAATTCAGCTGCTTGAGTATGGTTTCTATCAAGGACACATAGGGTTCTTGAATGCATAAAAGGTTTTAGCAGCAGAGGAGGTGTGCTGTATTTATGAGGGGTGGTGGCAACATCTGGGTCATGAATATTTTTTAATATAGAATTTTAGTCTGTGGTTTTGAGAACACACACAAGAAAGTGAGCAGTAATGTAGCTTGAATAACAGTGAGCTTCTTTGTTACTTTACTAAAGTAGCATTATGTATTAGTGAAATAAAAGATGCTTTCTATTTTGCATGTAATAATTGACAGAAAGTTATGTGATGGTAAAAAATTTAGGCTTATCATTTTTTTTTTTTTTGGGTTATTCTTACCCCCTCATGTTTATTTGGACCCCAGAGTATGAATGACACAAATACTCTATTAAAAGATTCCTGTAACATACATGGACCCATAACTGATATTTTATATGGAGCATTTTATGATAATTGAAAACTATATGTGTACTGCATTATTTCTTTCAAGTGTTTTTGTGTATATATATCCTAGTTTATTTCTCATGTCTCATCCCTAGTGGTTAGGTGATACTCTTGTTAGAATACCTATTTAAAAAATAGAAAACAGATACTTATCTAAGCTGTGGAGGTCCAAATTCACACTGCAAGTTTAACTTGTTTTTTGTTAAACCCTTTTTTGTGTGTGTGCTGCCATTGTCCTAGATGCTAGGGATACGGAGGTGACTAAAATATAATTTATTCAGTTAGTGGAGGAGAAAACAGTTTGTCTCAGGAAGTCTTAGGGTTGAGATATGTGCAGGGTACTATAGAACCCACATGGGGCCACTTAAGACTACTAATCTGAGGGTTTACAGAATCTTTTCCAGGAGAGATGAGCCTTGAATGAGCCTTGAGAGTAGAGAAAGCAAAGAACTGATTTGCTTGAGGGCATACTGTTTCTCATTACATCCCTATCCTTTCCTTACAAAAGCTCAGTATTGGCCTGAAATTGCTGGCAAATTCTTTTCTGTCACAAAATATTTGTTGTTTGGCAGTCTTCCTTAGACAGTACAATTTCGTTAACTAGTTTTAACAGAAATTCCCAAAAGTGGATTTTAGTGCCATGCATTATGGCTGCAGACACATTTCTACATATATTGGTCTTTCAGGTAAAGTTGAGCAGAGCTTAAAATTTTTTTAGACTTTCTTGAGATACCATGAACTTTACCATCAAAAGTATGCAATTCAGTGGTTTTTACTATGTTCACAGTCAATTTTAGAACATTTTCTTTGCTCCCAGAGAACCTCCCTCCCACACCCCTTAGTCGTCTTTTACCAGTTTCATTATCCCCACCAGTGCTAGGCAACCAAAAGTCTATCCCTGTAAATTTGCATATTCATATTTAATAGAAATCAAATCATACATTATTTAGGCCTATTAACTTTTTTCACTTAACATAATGTCTTCAAGGTTTATCCCAGAGACACACACATACATCCCCATACATATTTATATACTTTTCTTTGTTGCCAGATAATAATATTCTGTTGTTCAGGTTTAAGCCAATTTTATGTATCCATGAGACCTCTTAAAATTTGTACAAATGAAAAGATACACTAATAGGAAACTGTAAAATATATGCCATAATCAAGTCTTTTATTTAAAATATTTAGTGCCTATAAAGTATTGTGCTGGTCATTGGCTATGCATTGGGAAGCAGATCAAGTATACACTCTGATGTCTAGATAATCAAAAAGTATGAAGTATTTTGATGGAAAGGAAACAGGGGTGCGAGAATAACAGGAATGAGTTTTTTAGCTGTTCACTTTCAGTGAACAGTTTCACTGTGCAAAACAGTGCACTTTCAGAACAGTTTCAGATGTGCAGAACTTAAAAGTGTGCAGAGATTTTCTATATATTCTTTACCGAGATTCTCGAGATTTATGAAATAAAGTTTTAATCACTCATTCTTTTTTTGTGTGTGTATACACACAGCTTTTTTTTCTTATGTTTGAGAGGAAGTTGCAAACATGAAAACCCCCCTGTACCTCCAAAGAAAACTTATTTACAGATAACATAAATATAAAAGATTTTGTGTATTTCCTAATTGTGGGGCATTATCTTGCATTACCACACTGCAATGATAAAAATGATCAGTTAGCACTAATTCAGTATTATTGATTTGATGAACTCTGAACTATTCAAAATGCTACAATTTGAGGAAATGAAAATCAGTTTAATGCCAGTTGCTTTCTTATTCAGATTTTGCTTGTTGTCTCACTCATGATTTTTTCTCACTCAGAGTTCAGTTCTAGGTCACACCTTTGTCTCTTTGGTGCCCTCTAATCTGGAACAGTTCCATTATCTTTTGCCTTTTGTGACCCTACTAGTTTTTGAGGAGTACTGGTCAACTTTGAGGAATTTTCTCAATTTTTTTTTTTCTGATGTTTTAAAAACATGCTGTTTTGGAAATTCCACAGACATGATGTGTTCTAATATATTTCAGATAGGATGAGTGTCAGTTGTCCCAGTAGAAGTGGTAATGTTACCTTTGACCATGCTGTTGAGGTGGCAGCTGCTGGGTTTTCCTTTATAAGGTGTTTTCCCCCCTTTAGTTATTAATAGAGAGATGCTTTGAGACATTCATATATACTATTACTCTTTATTTTCATAGGTCAGTTTTGACATCTATTGGTGAATAGTACCATAAACAGTTATAAATGTGGGCTTGCACAATGATTTTTTTTTTAATTACAAAAGTCCTTTATAAAGAATTCTTTTGTATGGGAAAATTTTTCTACTTTAGTTTCTTTTGATTTCTGGGTGTAGACTCATGGCTTAATATTCAGTGAGTTATAATCTCTTAATTCATCATTATTTGTCTTACAGCACATTATCCTTAACTCTAGCAAGAGCCTCTTTAAGCATGTTCCTTTTGCATGACCCCCATCCTTCCTTGAATATTTACTTTATGGCACCATGACACTGCAAGCTTGTTTTGTTTCTTTTCCTGCACCATTCCTGGTATCAGCCATTTTGCTTAGGGCCTCTGGTTTCTCTTGCTTCCTTCGTGGTGTTTTTATTTTCTAAGACTGTATGTTGTTGCCATGTAAAGGCTCATTGGGGCTGTTGTTTTAGGCTCTTTGAGTGGCAAAGCTAGAGTGAGAGGTGTGTGTGTGTGTGTGTGTGTGTGTGTGTGTGTGTATGCAGGTACATATGTGTGTATCTATATCTGTTGATGTATTAGAGTCATGAATTTATACTGATAAATCCAATTCTGATACCTCAATTCTATTATTTATAATACCTTCTCTGGCACTGAGACTCTTGACTTGAATTATTTCACATGTTACTTATTTTCTCAATCCTAAAAAATCTTAAAATAGTTTTTGATTTGCTACTCCATACCTCTGCTCATTTACTGGCCATAGTACATTTATTTGCAGTTCTTTTATTGTTTAACCTAAGACTTGTAACATTGAAGTTATAATGCTATCAAAGCTACTTAAGTTAATAATAACACTTTACCCACACCTTCTGGTATGGTTATGTTGTTTGTTTGAAATATAAATAAGTTCATTTTTTGGTATTCCATTTTGGTTCCCCCTTGTCCTCATTTATTCATTCATATATTCATATGACTATGTGAAACATTAAGATCTTAATATTTTAAAAATCAGAACCATACAAAAAAAGATTGTCTCAGAAGTACTCTCGCCTTCCTCTGCCCTGTTCATTGTATGTCATTCTTACCCACCCTCTTTTGGTAACTATTACCATTACTCTCTGATTTAGTGAGCATATGGGTTAGTGTAAAAGTGAGGAGATAAATGTCTCTTTTTTTAATTCCCTCTTAGTGGGAAGATAACATACTTTAACTGGTCTGTTTTTCCTTAACAGTTTCCTGGAAATCATTTCATGTTAATTCAGCATCCTTTTTCATTCTGTCTTACTGCTAAAGAGTATTTCATTGTGTAGATTACCATAGTTTATTTAGCTATTTTCCTAATTACTGACATACAATATTTTACAATTACAAGGAGCAATTTTGTATTGTGTTGGAGGTGTATCTTCAAGGTAAATTTCTAGCAATCTAGTTATTTAGTCTAAGGAGTTTGGCAAATTTAGCAAAAACTACATAGCCTTTTCATTAGAAGTTGCTCTTTTTCCAGAATGGAATGATATAGGTTAGATGTTAGTCCTGACCACACATACCTCAGAATATGTGTGCCTATTTGTTTCTGAATCATCAGCATTTCCCCATGAATGGAATTTAGTACTCTGAATGTTACTGAGTGCATGCTGCCATGAAAGAGTGTGATGCCAGTTCAGTGGTCAGTGAATAATTTAGGCATCAGCTGGTGTGATGGATTATATTACTTAGGAGAGAGAAGGTAATAGGTGCTAAACTTTGACATTAAAAGGAATAGCATTTCTTTTATGAGAAAATACTGAGTTACAGGAAATATTTGAGTGCATCTAAAAACTTATGTACCTAAAGTAAAAATTACTTGATTTATTATTTAAATTGTAAAGGTCGTGGATGCTGTCAGAAAAAAATAAAAAATGATAAGTTTATGAAGCAAACCAGGAATCATTTCTCCCATTTCATTGTGGTTCTATTTTATGATCTTTATTATATTTGTCTTTATTATATTTGTCTTCTAATATTGTCGTAAGAAAACTTCTTAAACATTTTGCCTTTATCTCTTAGAAAGCTATACTTTTGGTGTTTACCATTGTTTTTGTTTTTTCTGTCCCTCATTTTTCCGCATGTACTTATTGAAGACCCAACATAGATCCTCCTTTAGGTTATGAGATATTCTAGAACTCTCTAATTATAATGTTGCCATATACTGCAAATTAGTACTTTTTACAATCTTCTTGAGTTTGAATTTGTTTATGCTTGTGCATTATCTTATAAACTCAACACGGGGAAATATAGTTTCTAATTTTGTGTCCAGTTGTGCTGTCTAGTACCTTGCTCTGCAGAGGAGTAATACAACCCAGTGTTTGAGTATAGTATATGGAATGCGATTGCTCAGGTGGATTTCCAGCTTTACCACTCATGAGCCACATTACTGGGGAACCTATTTAAATTCTGCATTGGTTTCCTCATCTGAACTTGTATGCTTTATTGGTCTGTTTTCAGGTTTAAATAACTTAGTATATGTTAAATACTCAGAACATTGGCATTTAATACACATTATTTAAATGTTAGCTATTATGTTGACGAAATACTGAATTCAGTGGAAGTAAATTTTTACTTTGATATTTAAGGTTTACATGTTTATAGTAGGATGAATATCTGAAATTGGAAAAAGTGGACACATGAAGTAAAAAAAGGGGGTAGAATAATTTAAAATGTGTGACTAGAATGTTAATATGCTTAGGAAGCACTTGTTAATATTCAGCAGGTTTAATACTACAGACCCTGCTATCATGGCCCCCATGTCTTTATTTTACTCATTAAGGAGTCTGAATGTCCACTTTCTGTACTGGTTTCATACACTAGCAAAATACACTGCTTGGTTTGTGAATGTTTATTTTTTCCTTAAGTCTAAATCCATCAACAGTTCCTAAGGATGAAATATTTGTATTAAAGATATTGTGATGTAGAGGTACATAATTTTGAGTGCAGACATCTACATAAACATTTGGTCTAACATACTTTATAGAGGAAACAACTAAAGTCCAATATACTTAAGTGAGAGTTGGCATATTAGTATCTATAAATAACTTTTTACCTGTGTGCAATGTAGATATTGAATAATAGCAAGTCCATAATAAATTTACTCCTTTTAAATCATTTAAGATATCTGCTTTGTTTTAAAATTGATTACTTTTTAATGAGCTAATAATATGGATGCCCCCATTAGCTATTACCACCATAATGTACCCACCACCAAATGACCCATAGTCCACCATCATAGTACATTGTGCTTTCTTCCCTCTTCTCTCACTTCTTCCCTCCTTTGATGCTTCAGTTCTGTATTCAGCTATCAAAGATTAAGTTTTAAGTTTTACTTTATCTGATTCTTAGTTTGTTACTTTATATTCCATAGTAGTGACACTTTAATTATAGAACTTTTTAAATGGTAAAACATAATTGTAGAAATTGGTAGTCAGTGACTATGAAAGTCACCTAAAAATAGTCTCTTTTCGATAAAATATTTTTAGAAATGTTTAGAAGGAATGAACTCATTGGAGAAATTTATATTTGAATATTAAGGTGGTAATACTGTGTAACATGATGTGTATATTTGAGAATTTTAAAGATTTTGTTTACTCTAAATTGCTTTTCATCATCATGTAACTTCTTCAGAGAGATGCCGTTGAATTACTAGCAAAATTCTACACACCGTAGTATTTGGACATGGTAATATTCCATTTTAGAGTTTCTAAGAAACGTTTATAATTTTTTTAGTGTTTTTTTCTTTTATTTTTAAGAGACTAGGTCTCACTGTGTTGTGCAGGGTTGTCTTGAACCTGGGGGACTCAAGTGATCCCCAGTCTCAGCCTCCCAGGTAACTGGGATTACAGGTGCACACCAACACACCCAGAGAAAACCTTATAATTTTTAATGTTCATATGAGGCAATGGATGCAAAACATGTTCAAAGAAGTATAGAATTTTAGTTAAAAAAATTAAGCATTGTACCTGTTTGTTTTTGTTAAGTAATACCAAGAAATTACTTGGCATTACTATATTCATTCACAGGTTTATAAATTCTGGTTCTGCAACCAATTGTATTACCTTGAGCAAGTTGTTTAACCTTTCTGAGCTTTAGTTTACTTACTCATCCGTAAAAGAATGATGATAATAGCTACCTCTAGGGTTCTTGTGAAGGATCAATGCCATAAAGCATGTAAAGCATTTAATACAGTCTTGGTACATTATATACACTTTGTAAGAAGAAGCTATTAAAAAAGTGTTGTATGATTTGAAGGAAAATTACACAGTGGAAGATAGCATGATGATAGGGAACACTATAGGTTTTTTCCTGGTGACCTGCATTGTGTATGCGTGTATGTGCTCCTCTTTTCTTCAGAGAATATTTGAAAGCTTTTAAATAATAATTTGTTCAATAATGATTAACAGCCATTTTATGGTAAGCTATTTTATTGAGGTTAAAAATAAAAAACTCAGTTCTTGCTTCTTTTGTGTTTCTTCCCTGTACATCTCTTATACTTAGAACAGTTCTGACATTCCTAGTCATATGTGGGGAAGAGTTCCCCCCTAAAATAAGCAAGCAATTGTTTACACCAACTGGTATCTTAAAATTCAACCTGTAGATAAGGTCAGGTCCCACAGGGTTAGGACTCAGTTCCACAAGACCCTTTCAGATGCCATTGCAAGTTATAGGTACCCAGGTTACTCACAGCTTCTGTTTAGTTTGGATACAAATCAGAAGTTCCCATTCTCATTATCCCCAGGTTTGATAAATTTACTGGGGTGACAGAACTCAGGGAAACTTATATTTATTAGTTTACTAAAGAGTATCATAAAGGATACAGATCAACAACCAGAAGAAGAGATAAAGTCTGGGTGGGAGTATTCAGAGGATAGGAGCTGTTTGGAGTTGGTTTTGTCACCACCCCAAGGTGGATGTGTTTGCTTACCTGAAAGCTCTTCAAACCTATGCTGTTGGAATTTTTACGGAGACTTCCTTATATAGGCACAATCATTTTGCATTCCATTTTCAGCTCCTCTCCTCTCTCTGAAGGGAGTGTGTTAAATGTTTACTGAAAATTTCAAGCTTCTAGTCATAACTTGGTCTTTCCACTTACCAGTCCCCATTTTAGGACTTTCCAGGAGTCGTCTCAATAGAACAAAAGAAGCTACTGGTGCTCTTAGAACTTTGGAAATCATCAGACTTTAGGAGCTCTGTGCAGGAGCTTTGGGGGCAGAGATCAGTATATATGTTTTGTTTCACAGATGTACAAATTTTAAGTTACAGCTTGATAAGTTATGTGAATTACCCCAAATAACATTACCTAAGTTGATTGTCTGCTTGGGAATTTTATTTTATGAAGCTTCTTGTCCCTAACTTATCTTATTGTACACTAAGTACACCACTTACTTTTAACTATATAGAAACAGCAGGGTGGTGGCACGCGCTTGTATTCCTAGCCTTGGGAGGCTGAGGCTAGGAAACACTTTAGTCTGTGGGTTCGAGATTACCCCGGGCAACATAGTGTGAGACCTAGTCTCTTTAAAAAAAAAGTTCCCTTTGTGATTGAGACCATTTGTATCCTATATATGGTTCTTTTTTGGTGCAGGACGTTTTTGCATGTGAAATGCATTAACCTTAAGTATACCATTCAGTGAGCTTTGAAAAATGCAAATATCAGTGTAACCCAAACTCCTGGCAAGGTACAGAATAATAAAAGTTCCCTCATGTTGCTTCCCATTCAGTTCCTGTCTCTCCCTCTTGTCCTTTCCAGATCAAACTGCTTACTTACCTGACTTTTAAGTCACAAATTAGGTTGCTCACTTCTCGAATTTAATATAAGTAGAATAATTCATTCTTATATCTGATATTACTCTCAGTATATGATTTGTGATTTATTGATATTTACTTGGATTTACTAGTAGATCATTCTGTTTTATTGCTAGTTATTTTTATGGTGCAAGTATTCAAGGTACTCACCTTATACTTGCCCTGTTTCAGTCCTGGGTTCATTCATTTATTTATCCAAACAGTTTTAGTTGCTTAATTAATATGGCATAGACACTTTATCATAACAGCCATTATGGCTGATAAATAATGTTAAACAAAGTGAAAAATAAAATTAATATTATGAAAGCATGTATATAAACCTTTGATTGTAATAAAAAATTTTTTTTGCATTTTCCTGCAAAATATAACCAAACCTTTCTTTCCTTTTTCTGCTAGCAAATATTATCTAAATTGGTTACAACAAGTCTTAAAATTACTAGTTTTAAAGTCCCTGTCATAATTTCAATATCTGGATAACTCAGGGGCTGCTTCTATTGATTTTTCCTAGCTTTATCTCTTGGCATTTGATTCTGTTTCTTGTCAGCTGTTAATACTTTTCCTTTACTTGCTTGTTTTTTAGCAGTGGACCTTAGGGATGAGAAATTCTTCATGTGTGTTTTTTAGCATTGTGGCACTGTACATGTAATTATGTACAGTGGTTTGGATTTAAATTTGATTATAATTAAACAAATAAAAAATTAATTTCCCCAGTCACATTAGCTACAACTCAAGTACTCAGTAGCTACATAAGAGCAGTAACATTTCCGTTATTGGAGAAAATTCTGTTGGACAGTGCTATACTAGGAATTCTAGTTGATAATATCTTCCTTTAGAGACAGTTATCTTTTATTCTTGAAGCCAGGTAGCGTATAGGTAGATCATATTATTCCACGTGAGGCTGGTCTGTTTCATTTTGCCCTTGTCCGTAGCTGGGATAGAGGGCTTTGTGGTTTCATTGAAAAATCTTGATTAGCTGCCAAGGCCCCTCTTGCTTAGTTGGTTCTACTTTTCAGCTTTTGTTTTTCCTGCCAGTAGGAAAACTGCAAGCTCTAGGCCACTGTTTTCTGTTCATTCTCTAGGCCTCTCTGTCAGTGGGTGAGTACCTCAGGGAACTTAAATAGCTCTTATAAATTTCTCTTTGCTGTCTTGCTCCTATCTTCCTTTGGCTGCTCTCTAATCTGTGATGAGCAGCTTCGAACAGCTTTAAAAAAATATTGTAAACATTTGCTTTTTTCCTCCTGCAAACAACTTTTTTTTTAAAAAAATGGATTTTATTTTTTAGGACTATTTTAGATACACAGCAAAACTGAACAGACAGCACAGAGTTCCTGTGTTCCCTCTTCTGCATCCATAGGTCCACCCACCCCACTGATGACACCCTTGTACCACAGTGATGTTTGTTACAGTTGATGAAAGCATATTCACACATCATTATCATCCAAAGGCTCTCCACACAGCTATTTGTCTCTCTGTGTTTCCTCTAGTGTTTATGAGTGTTTTTGCTGTGGCTGATGATCAGTTGCACTACTCAGTGTTCTTCCATTTTTTTTTTTATTAAATAGAATATAGTTTATTTGAAAGCTTCTTAGTGATTCCTGGTAATTCTTTCGAATGGTTATTTGTTAGGATTAATGATTCTTGCAGGGCTTGGCAGATGGGGGGAACATATTGTGTGGGCTTTCATATTTTCATATTCATTGCATGAAATATCACTGGTCTAGGTATAGATAATTGCCTTAAATAATTGGCCATTTTGTAGGGTATCAAAATCTGAGAATTTCACTTTAATATATTAAATGGAATGTATTGGGGGAAGTTTTGTGTCAAGTTAATTATTTTGTGTTATTGAAGATATCTTTAAAGAGTTTGTAAAAATGCTTTGTGAGGGCTAGGGAGGGTATCATACAAAATCTGAAACCAAGACAGAGGCAGCTCCTGATCTTAAGGATCATATGTTCTTAATAGAGAAGATAAGGCACATATAATTGCATTTTCATATAAGGCACATTTTCTTTATAAGGCTTACAGGTGAAAACTCAAATTTTTGGCACTACCACTTGACCCTGTGATTGGCAAAATCACTAAAATACTCAAGGTATTTTGGGAGAAAGGGAGGTTAGTTATGTGTCCAGAACTTAGTTTTATTGCGATAACAAGAAAGAATGTTTCTCATTTGCAAATAAATAATTTGATGTGGTAGTGGCATTTAAAACATAACTTACGACCTGGAGTTTGTGACTGGTAGAGCTAGAATTTTAATTGAGTTCTCTTTCACTCCAAAGTCTGTATTTACTTGATTGTACAAGATATAACAGTCTTTCCTTGAAAAAAAATTAGTAGCACTAGTATGTTTTCTAATATGCACTTAAAAAAATTAACATAGCATCACTTCTGTGAAAAAGGTAATCTGAATCTTGTGAATAAACATTAAATAAACACAAGTGGAAAACATTTATAAAATAACTAGTCTATATTAAAAAAATGACAGTATCATGAAAATCACAAAGACAGTGAGGAGCAATTCCAGATAAAAGATACTGAAGACAGATGGATCTGAGATTTACCTATTTTCTGAAAGGCTATTTGCTATGAAGAAAGACAATTGGTAAACTACGGATGATAATAATTTCCTGATTTTGACAAATACACCTTGACTATGAAACACTTTTTTTTTGTTAAAGGAAATACACACTGAATACAAATATTTAGGGGTAAAGGAATGTGATTTGTAATGTAACAGACAACTCAGAAAAATTATCTATGTGTATATAATATAGTTAAATGTAATATGTAAACATATATTTGTGTTTTGTAAAATTTTTTTTGTGGGAAGGAAGCAAGTTACAGATAGGTATACATATTACAATACCATAATTACAAAATTATAAACCATGCAAAAGAATCTATTATTTACTCATATGTGTGATTCAGAAGTTTCAAATACCACAGGAATGATAAACATCAAATTCAGTGTACTGATTATTCTGGGATTGTATAATGGGGAAGAGGATAGAAGAGATGTTCACAAAGAATGTCAACTAGCTCTGTGATGTGATTTTTAAAAATTTTAATTAAAATTTGCATATGTGTGTGTGTGTATATATATATATATATATATATTACATTATTGTCCACCCCTGGGGTTTTCCCATTTCCCTAACACCTGTTAACCAGCCTGCTCTTTTGTGCCCTGTGCCCCCCCCCACCTTCTCCCTCTTCCTCTCTCGCTCTCTCGCTCAGCCCCATTGCTTGTTTCTAATTTTTCTTATTCGTTTGCTTGTTTTTCTCTCTATCCATCATATAAGTGAGACCATCCTGTATTTCTCTTTTTCTTTTTGGCTTATTTCTGCTAATATGAGTCCTTCTAGTTCCATCCATGTTGCTGCAAATGACATGTTTGTCCACCTTGATTGATTCATAGTATTCCTTCTTGTACATATACCACATTTTTTTTCAGCCATTCATTGGTTTTGGGGCATTTGGTTTGTTTCCATATCTTGGCATTTGCAAATAGAGCTGCAATATACATGCACGTACAGGTGTCCATTTGAATTAGTGTTTTTCTGTCCTCTGGGTAGATTCCCAGTAGTGGGATTGCTGGGTCAAATGGTAATTCCACTTTCAACAGTATCAGCATATATTTGTATATAACAGGGAAAAATAACAAAGTAAATTGTTAACATAACAAAGTAGGTGGTGTGCGCCTGTAATCTAGCTACCTGGGAAGCTGAGACTGGGAATTGCTTGAGTCTGTGGTACCCTGGGCAATGAGAGCCTGCGGTTCCGCTGGGATTACAGGCATGCGCCACCACGCTCAGCTATTTTTTTGGAACTAGGTCTCGCTAAGAGCTCCAGGTGGGACTCATACCGCGATTCCTAGCCCCGGCCGCTTCATAGGCTGAAGCTTACAGGCACGAGCCACTGTGCCCGGCCACCATTGATATATGTTAATAATTTTCTCAGTTTTCTTCTGACCTTGAGAGTCCTTAATAGTATGCTGTCTCTTAATGAAATATACTTCTGATTTCTAATTTAAAAAAAAATTAACCATTATTAATCAGTGACAGTTAGCAGATTATTGATATATCAATCTTTTTCTTTGGTGTTGGACTCTATATTTAGCATATTGGTAATAAACACTAAATTATTGGGACTTTAAGCCCTCTACCTCTCAGGTTCATATTTAATGGGTCTTGAAAATATTTTCTTTTATTGCTCTTCCTTGTACTTTAATTTGATCTGAGGCATTGTCTTGCATACTTAAAGGCTTAAGTGGCTTTTCAAATGGAGTATTTTTAATTGTGATATTTTTAACCCAAGCTACATTTTTAGACTCAAGCTGCATTTGAATGAGTGACTATTTTAAGTTTGTACTTTGGTTACATTTCAACATCTTAGTGAATAATTCTAGTTAATCATAAAAATTGTTTTCATTTTCCTTTATTGATATCACTTATAGTATCAAATTTCTTATTTTAAAAATATTCAGAGCATAAAAAGAAAAATACTTCCAGATGTGTTTTCTAGAATTATCTCTTTTGGATCTATTTGCCTTTCTGAGTGTTGAGGTTTTCTTGGTTGTTTTAAAAAGCACCGTTCTCTAGAATATTGAAAAGCTTGCTGAGTAAATTGAAAGCAAATCCTCTAGTATTTTAGTCATTGTTCTGTTATAGTTCAGTTATAGAAATGTTCTTATTGCACTTTCGTAAATTTTAATTGTATTATTGCTTTGGAAGGTTTCTTGGAAGAGTCTGTTAGTATAAGTTCTTCTGTTGTGTTCTAAGTTTCTTTCATGGTATTCCCTGCAGATAATTAGGTTCTCTTTAGGGGACGTTTACATTATCCCTCAAGAGGCAGTGCATGATTATGTCAAACATTATCAATGGAAAATTGTTTTGTAAAGATTTCCTTAACACTGATTATATAGTCTCATTTGATAATACTAGAAGAAAATGTAAAATTCCTATAAAATGTAGGTGACTGACAGTTTTTTAAGCTAGTCTTTTATTATATGAGATGCTTGTTTTAGAAATAATTAAAACATTGGGATTGTATTCTTTTCTCTCCTGCATGCTATGTTGATTTCTCAGAAATAATTGCAGATAAAAGTTGAGTGTGTATCTTTTCCTAGTTTTGTTGTGCTTCTACAAACACATGTTTATTTGTGTCTGCATTTGTTGTCCTTTTCTAAGTATAGATATGAATTAGACTTATAAGGATTTAGTGAGTACATGGTACTGAATTGGCATTTATGAGTAATCACACCTACTGGTTAGTAGATTTTAACACACACTGTTGAGCCATTTCCTAATAGTCTCTTAAAAGGACATGACAGTCATCTTTAAGAACACCATCTGTCAGAGTAAGACCTTCTTAACTAAGGGCTATTCAGAAAATGTCTGTGTTTTGATATGAAAGATTGTTTATGGTTAAGATGAATAAATGTTCAAGAAGATGACCTCATGAAATATCAACTAGAAGTCTTTTAACTAAGTATATTGATAGCCCACATTTCCTGGGTAGTTTAAAATTCAAGGTATTAAGTTTGAGAGAAAAGAGCATATTAATTATATAAGCATAGCATCTGAATGATAAAACTTCTAGTTAATATAAGTATTATAATTTTAGTAATCCTTAGAATTATTTTGGTTTAGTAGTAGTTAAAAGCCAAGGATTTTGAACCCATAAAACCTGACTTTGAATTTCAACCACACCTCATAATAGCTAATTGACCTTAGATAAGTTGCTTGTTCTTATTAGGTCTTTTCTTTTAGTTGGCATGACTCTCATGCAGGCAATAGTTGTAAAGTGCTTAGAGCATTGCTTGGTACTTAGTGTTTTATAACTACTTGATAGTAATGCTGTTATATATTTTAAAGGATTTATATAGAATGAAAAGTTGTTTTAAAATGTGAATTGATAAAAATGATGTCAGTGTCAATTCCTAGATTTTCTAGTGTTTCAGTCAATAAGATTTTTATAGTTTGAGCTGTTATGACCCAGAGAAACAGGCCTTTTGGAATCAGACGATTGAAATCTTAGTTCCATTATTTTCTAGGTAAATTCCTGCAATATATTGATTGTCTGTTGCCTTTGTGACAATTGCAACATGCAGGTTCTTCAAAACCAATGATTTTTAAAATCTCTCATCATTTTTATGGGCTGCCTGTATTTACTGTGAAGGTCTGTTTTATGTGGAATGTCTGTTTACCAGAATTTTTGATCTTGGGAAAGAACAATCCAGAAATTTGTTTTTAAAACATTTTCTTGATGAGATAGTGCATCAAAAGCTATTTCCATGAATCCTGTGGCCCATTATTATAGCTTTGTAAGTAAGCTTTATTAAATATGTATTAAATGTAGCCAAAACATTTTGATGGTTCCAGATGGAAAGTGATGAGCATGTAAAGTCCTTTGGTTCATATTCTGTGGTTTATGTCTTTAAAAAAGATATTCTTGGCATCCTAGGAAGAATAAATATATGCTGATAGTTTTAATTGGTTGATCAGTTGATTGAACAAATAATGATTGAGTGCCTACTATGTCCCAGGAAGTTTACCTAGTACTGTGATTGATTACAGCACTAAAAAAAATTAAAGCCCTGCTCTCATGAATTTATATTCTAGCGAGGATGGGAGAAATAGACAATAAGGAGTATTGTGTGTGTGTGTGTGTGTGTACATCTATGTATGCCTATATATATGTATATATACTGTTAGTTGGTAATAAGTGTTTTCCAGCAGCATAAAGGAGAAACTGTTAATTTGAGTTAACAGGACTCTCTTCCATTTAAAGTGGTCAGAGGAATAACTTTCTAAAAATCTTATTTTTGAGCAGAAACACAAAGTAAGAGTAATGTGATCAAGTTCTGCTGTGCTCTCTGCCTGGAACCTTCTTCCTCCAAATAAGAATAAAGGTTTTGAGGTATGAACTCTGATTAGAAACAGTAATAAGTCTAGTGTGTATGAATCAGAGCAAGCAATGGCAATGGCAGGAAATTTTAGTTATAGCAATGGACCAAACCACACGTGGTTTTGGGGTTCATTGTATAGAAATTGACTTTACTCTGTACTAGGGAACTGTTGGAGAGGAGAGTGGATTTGATGTCAGTAGTATGGTCTGACAAAAAATCTGAGAAAGGATTGCTAGCAAAGTAAGGAGGAAAATAGTAGTGTCCTAAAGCCAAGTGTAGATAGTGTTTAAAGCAGGAGAGCGAAATTAACTGTCAAATGCTGCAAGTCAAAAAAATCGAGAATGTGACAGTGGAATGACTGATGGTAATCTTGATGAGCTATTTTGGTGGAATGATGTGTGTAATGAAAGACTGATTAGTGAGTTTAAGAAAGAGATAGAATTGGGGGCAGCTTTTCTAAGTAACACTTTCAAGGACTGGTATAAATGGAAACAGGAAGAGGATGACTGAAGGACAGTATATAGACTAGACTTTTTTTTAAACGAAGAAGATGGGAGATTTGGATGGAAGTTGAGTGGGAGTATGACTAAAGCAGGAAATGTATATCCTTTTATATATTCTTTTGTTATAGATAATCTTTGGAATATATGAGCAATAAAACCCCATTTTAAAAAATGAAAATGCAAAGCAAGATAAAATACTTGTATCCAGGAAAGAGTGAGTTGTCTATTTTGAATGTTTTAAAAACCTGCCTCTGTATAGATGATTTTCATTATTTGAAATCTATGCTTCTTGCTAGACTCCTGCAGTATTTATCTCCTCAGAGGCTTTCTGCAGATTCCCAATTTTTAGTATCAGTGTGGTATTAAGTTGTTACAAAATTTACCCAAAAGAAATATACTCTTAATTTATACTTTTATAGTGGAATGCCCGTGTATGGGCAAGAGTTTTTTTACTGTTTTCTTTTAGTGCCATAGAAGTTTGAAGGGGGAGGCAGGGGACAGCATGAGAGTAACTCAAACATAAAACTTGTTGCATTGAACAAAGTAGAAACATCAGTGGTTTCTGTAACTCTAGTACTCTTTTTTGTCTTTTGGGGATATATGCATATATACCGTCAAGGACATTTTCTCCCTGTGCTTGCCAGTTCTGACTGAGATAATAGTTTTTTTGATATTCTCAGCTCTGACCTTCTGCACTGGAGTATATGCTTGCTCAGTGGCTTGCTGAACTGACATGGCCTCTTTAGTTAACTTCTCACTTTTTCCCCTCATAATAACCAAAACATATAAATAACCCAAATGCCCTCTGTCTGAGTGGATAGGTAAATGTGGTAGGTCCAGACAACAGACTATTATTCAGCAGCAGTAGTAGATGAAGTACTGACAAATGCTACAATATGGGCGAACTTTGAAAACATGCCAAGTAAAAGACAACCACAGAAGATCACATTTTGTTTGATTCCATTTCTGTGAAATAGTCAAATCTAAAGAGACAGAAAGTATAGGTGGAGTCCTGGGAATCGAGGAGTTTGTGAGGTGTAGATGGTGACTGCTAATGGAAAATGGATTTCTTTTGGGGTGATGGAAAATATCTTTTTTTTTAATTCGTTTTATTGATTTCTCACAATTGTGCATTAATTGATTCTTCCTCCTCCCTCTGTATCCCCCCTCCAGTCACTCCATCTCCCATTTTTCTGCGATTTGTTGGTTGGTTAAGTTGATGTTCAGTTGTTGGTTGTTTGGCCCGTTGTTCTCTTCCGATACCTGGTAAATGTGGGTTTTTTTTTCATATATATGTATATTTATATTACATTAGTCCATTATTGTGTACCCTGGGGCTTTTCCACTTCATTAACATTTGTTAACTATCCTGATCTTTTGTGCTTTTCACCTCCCCCACCTTCTTCCCCCTCCTCCTTTCTCACTCCATGGTTCAGTCCCATTGATTGTTTTCATTTTTTCTTAATTGTTTGTTTTTCCCTATATCCATCATGTAAGTGAGACCATCCTGTATTTATCTTTTTCTTTTTGACTTATTTCTGCTAATATGAGTCTTTCTAGTTCTATCCAGGTTGCTGCAAATGACATGTGTTTGTCCTCCTTGATGGATGCGTAATATTCCATTGTGTATATGTACCACATTTTTTTTAGCCAATCATCTGTTTTGGGGCATTTGGTTTTTTTCCAATTCTTTGCAACTGTAAACAGGGCTACAATGAACATGCGCATACAGGTGTCCTTTTGGATTAATCTTTTCATGTCCTCTGGGGAGATTCCTAGTAGTGGGATTGCTGGGTCGAATGGTAAATCCACTTTCAATTGTTCAACAGTCTTCCATCGTGGCTGGACCAGTTTGCACTCCCACCAGCAGTGTAAGAGAGTACCTTTTTCTCCACATTCACGTCAACATTTGTTGTTGTCTGTTTTATTTATACGGGCCATTCTTACTGGTGTAAGATGGTATCTCAGTGTGGTTTTAATTTGCATTCCCCTGATTATTAGTGATGTGGAGCATTTTTTCATATGCCTGTTAGCCATCTGTATCTCCTCTTTGGTGAAGTGTGTCTTTTTAGTTCTTCTCCCCATTTTTTGAGTGGGTTTTTTGCTTTGTTTTTGTTGAGCTGTAGGAGCTCTTTGTGGATCTTTGTTATCAGACCCTTGTCACTTGTCTGGAGGGCAAAAATTTTCTCCCAGTCAG
>PVHY01013305.1:0-41805 GCA_004024945.1 Uropsilus gracilis
CCCACCTGCAGCTTGCTCGCCCCCGCGTGACCAAAGTTCCTCCCAGCTGTTGACAGGCTGGCGCTGTCGGCTCTGCCGAGCGTTCGCTCACCCCCAGACTAGCCTTGGATGGGACGCGGGGGCTCCCCGGGTTCCCTTCCCAGGCGTGTCTTGTAATGACCAGATACTCAAGCTGCCCGTAAAACCTGCACAGTGAAAGAGGCCTCCAGCGCCTCGAGCAGACCAGCCGCCGGGTCCCGGCCCACCGCGAGGCTGGTTCGCCCTGCTTGGGACGCCCGCCCTCTGCGGTCTCGCACCCCAGCGGCCAGCCCCCGCTCCGCGGTGCTCCCTTCCCCTTCGCGACCCCGCGGGTTGGTGGTTTCTTTAGAGTTCGAATTCCCCCTCGACTCGGGCTGGCAGGACCCCTGTGCCGAAGGGCGGGTCGACCCCTCACCTTTCTACGGTGCCGGGTGCGCTCTGGGAGGCGGAGGAACCGGCCAGGGGCTCTGCCTTTCACCGGGAGGTGCTCCCCTTCGCAGTTTCGTGAGGCGTGCTGTGGGGGCGGGGGCGGGGGGGGGCCTCTGGGGAGCGCTGCAGGCGGGAACGTGGCCCCCGCCGGCGGCCTGGGCCGCGGCCCCGTTGCCCTCTGCGTTTTCGCCCGGGGCTGGGGGTCCCGCTGGGCCTCCGGGCAGACGCCGCGGGAGTCTCTGAAATGGGGGCTGCAGCGAGGAGCGCGGTGAACTCTTGGCACCTGTGCATGGAAATGTCTCAGAAATCTTGACAAGCAGATGTTCTTCACACGTGGAGACGTGCGCGTCGCCTCGCGGCCGCGCGCTCTGCACTGGCTTGACATCGCCCGGCCGCCCTGGGTGGGGCGAGCCTTTACGTCTCTTTTTGCAGGCGGAGGCCGTTCGAGTGTGAACCGGCCGGCCCCGGGGGCGGCTTATCCACAGCCGCGACAGACGCGAGCGCGCGGGGCAGCGAGCGAGTGTGGCCGCCCGAACTCGGGGGGAAGAGTTGGAGTCTGAGGCCAGCCCGGGTCTGACCTGAACCCCCGCCGCCCCCGGCTTGGGCGGAGCCCTCAGGCGCGTCCATCCTAAATGCTCTTTGGCGGCTTGGATGCTGGGCCTTTCCCGACTGGGGGCCCCCGGGGCCCAGGCGGGCAACCCCGACGGCATGGACGCAGGCCCCTGGCCGAGCGCCGCCACCAGCCCGGCAGCGCTCGCCTCCCACAGCCGCGCTCTCCCCGGCTCGCAGAGCCCGCCTGCGCCGCCGCCGCCCGCTCGGGAGCCCGCTGCGCGCGGTCGAGGCCCGCCCCGGGAGGTCCGCCCCAGGAGGCTGCCTGCCTGGGGGCCGGGGAGATTTACTGTTGCCCAGACAAGCGAGGTGGCCTCCGCTGCCCCGTTGGCATCGAGTTCTTGGCTCGGGCGCGTGTCAGGCTGCGGGATGCGTGTGCCCCTGAGAGTCGGCGGACGTGGCCAATCCGGGTCCCAAACGAGGCCTCAGCTTCCCCAGCTGGGAAAGGAAGGTCCTTCGAGATCTCCCGCCATCGCCAGCTCCTGGGCTGCTGCCTAGACGGGGCGCACCATCTGTCTGCTGGGCGCACGGATGAACCCCTGCCTGTTCCCCTTCCCCCCCTGCTCTCCAGGTCTTCTCCAAACTTCCTTTGAGCCCATCTGTGCCCTGAGCCGACGTCCCCTTCAGCCGTCGCCTCTGTTCCCAGAGCCCTGCTCACGCGGGGCGATTTACACAGCAGCAGGGGGGGGTGGCCGAGGTCCTGAACGCCCACCCCCACCCCCAGGCAGGGACGGCCGCTCGGCGAAGCAGAGGTGGGATGGGGACTCCTGGGGTCGGGGGCCCTTCCTTGCCCGGACCTCGCGCTAGAGAGGCTGGCGCCCTCCCTCTCTGGGGAACCCAAGGGCCACTTGGCCACAGAGGGGCCTTTAAGCGTTGTCTCCTGAGCCCAAGGCAGCCGGAGCTCCCGCGGCGCAGCCAAGGCCTCGACCCGGCTGGGCCCGGCCGGGGCGGGCGGGGAGCGCTGCCTGCGTGCTGAGAGCGCGCGGGTCGGGAACTCGCGGCGGAACAGCTCCTTTTCCGCACCGCGTGACCGTTGGCTCCGCGGGGCCGCGCCCGCCCTCGGGCCGGAAACGGGCGCTTGGCACAGACGCCCGCAGTCGGCTGAACCGCGGCCGGGCGACGCGCTCGCCCCGCGCCCGGGGCTGCGTCCCCCGCCGGCGGCTGCGCCAGCGCCCGAGCCGCGCTCCGCAGGCAGCCGCGTCCCGGGCTTCAGCATCCCGACGTTGCGCTGCCGGCTGGGCGCGGTCCCGGGGCGCCTCTGCCAAACGCTGGCCACGAAGCGAAGCCTCCCTGGCCTCAGCCCAGTCGGCTCCGCTCCCTCCCGCCCAGTCCTTCTGCCCTTTGCACGTGTGTTGTTGCTGATGTGTTTTTGCTCTGGTTGAGACCAGGTCTCGCTGTTTTTCCCCGTGGAACCGCAGGCTCACGTTGCCCGGAGTACCACGGACTCAAGCGATCCCCAGCCTCAGCTTCCCAGGTAGCTGGGATGACAGGCGGCGCGCGCCACCACGCCCAGCTATTTTTTTGGGACTAGGTCTCGCTGTGTTGCCCCGGGCGGGTCTCAAACCGCGATCCCTGGTCCCCACCGCGACTTCCTAGGCTGTCGCTTGCAGGCACGCGCCACCGTGCCTGGCCCTGTTGCTGATGTTTTCATGAAGATTTTCACCCATGCCTACCAGGGGTCCTCCGTGAGCATCTACGCCCTGCCACATCAGAGTTGCCTCCTCGCAGCTTCCTCACTTCGCCTTGGACTCTCCAGTCGTTTGGAAAGCAGCTCCACAACTTGCCAAACCAGAGAGTGTTCAGAGCACCCGGGGAAAAGCAAGAACACGATGCTATTCAGTGACTGTTAGATATCAAGTGCTAGACAGAGATTGTCTCAATTAATTCATCCCCCCCCCCCCCGTTACTATTATCCCCTGTTTTACACATAGAGAAACTGAGGGAGAGGGCTGCGGTGACTGACCTCCCAGTGTTTGCCATCTTGTAGGCACCACCTCCACCACACTGGACCCTACTAAGAAGCCTGTCTCTGAACTTTTGTGGGTGACCCTTAATCTCCACTCTCCCCCCCGGAGGCTGGAAGTGCCAACACCAAATCAGAGGCTTTACATGGGAGACTCAGTTTCCCACCAAATCTGGCCTCAGCAACAGGCTGGCATCGGGGCCTGAATGCTGCTGAGCGGTCCTGGGCCTGGGAAACTCACCTCACATGGTCCTTTCTGATCTTGCCATGGGGAACACTGATAACCACTGCCCCTTTCATTGGGGTACCATCAAGAGGGGGGGCTGTCTATTACTTTCAAGTAAAGTGCACTGTTGAAATATGATTGGGGTGGGGACAGTTAAGGCAAAATTTGAGGGCTCTTTGATTTGATGCCCAGAGCTGGGCATCGTACCACCAGCCCTTGTTTCAGTGGTGGAGTTTGCAGGGGCCAAGAATGGGAAGCCCCCTGCACCTCTGGACTCTTCCTCTGGAGCATGACTTAGCTCTGGTCTGGGAGCCGCCTGTGGCAGGACTAGGGGTGCACAGTGTCTGTGGGGGAGTTATTGGCTACAGCTACAGTTACTGGCTACACCGCAGGCCACACCCAGCTCACACCTGCGAAGGGTGGGCTGAAGTGTACACAGCGGTGCTCCCTTGCTTCCAGGTAGACACTCCGAATGATGTGTGCTCGACGGTGTTTGGGGAGATAGTAAGGCATGCATGCTGCAACCACCAGAGCCAAACACTGCAGCAGCCCACACTCTATTTGACCCTGAGGACCTAGCTTCTGGCGGGAGAATGGCCATGGCTCAGAGTAGGAAAAGCTGTCATGCTGCTTTCCTCACTGAGGCATTCTCAACCAGAGGCCCAGGAAGGAAAGCATCTATGCAAACATATCGCTCTAATCTGGGCAGATATGTGCACACAGGTCCCCAGGGATGTTGCCATAGGAACCCAAGACATCTTGGGGTAAACAGTGGCTTCTGCTCATCGTCTACCTGCTGTAGGGAACAATGGCCTGTCCTGCCTCCCCTTCGAGATATCCCAATCGTTACCAAGTTTTGACAGGTTCCCACCCTCCAAGCAGGCTGAGATTATGTAGAATCACACCTGACCTGTCCAACTTCCACGACAAACTCATCTCTCTGTCTCTCTTGCCCTTATTTCTGTCTCTGCCACACACACACTTTGTTCATTCACACATTCTCTAGTTTTCTCTGAAGTTCCATGGTCAGTGCATGGCTTGGGTCTCTAGTTTTCTCTGAAGTTCCATGGTCAGTGCATGGCTTGGGTCAAAGAGTTCTAGGAAGGCTGGGGCCTCTATAGGTTGCTCCTTATGAACTTTGTGTCTTGGCACAAGCAATGTAAGAAGCCTTAGTTTCTGTATCTGCACAAGGGTTTTATTTTATTTATGTATTTATTTATTTGTTTGTTTATTTGAGACTAGGTCTCGCTATTTTTGCCTGGGGAACCACAGGTTCATGTTGCCCGGGGTACCACGGACTCAAGCAATCCCCAGCTTCCCAGGTAGCTGGGATTACAGGCGCGTGCCACCACGCACAGCTATATTTTTTTGGAACTACGTCTCGCTACATTGCCCCGGGCGGAACTCGAATTGCAATCACCGGTCCCTGCCACAGCTTCCTAGGCTGCCGCTTACAGGCTCATGCCCCAGTGCCCAGCCTTGCACAAGGGTTTTAATAACAGTGTCTACTCTCAGGATTTTCAGGTGAACTAAATGAAGCAATGAGAGTAGCACATCACAGTCGCCATTCAGCATAGTGACGGATGTGAATAAGACAATCTCTGTCTAATGTGTCAAAGCAGGTAACATGGCCAGAAGGGGTTCATGTGCTTTACCATATCTGTGGGGCCTCGTAGAAATACCTATTGGATGAAGGTACTTTTAAAATCCCTTTCAAACATGAATCTGTGATTACAGGACCTTACCCCACCTGCCATTATACAACCCATGACAAGTTGTATCCCCAAGTTGATCCCCAAGGAACATTTCCATCACCACCTGGAGACGCCCTCTCTGAGCCCCTATCAGTTCAGACCTAAACTTAGCTGGGACTAAAATGCTCTCTCCTCCTACCCCACACTGGAAATAATAATAATAAGTAAGCTTCCCGGTGCCCAGAGATGGTCCTGTGCCCGGCCTCTTGCCAGCAGCAGTCCTGGAAATGGGAATTCAAGACAAAAGGGTCATGACATAGGGACAACACTGGGCATCTCACTGGGGCACTCTAAACTAGCCATGTGAGCTTGGAAGTCACTTAAGTTCTCTGGGCTTCTGCTGAACTCGTGTAAATCCAAGATGCCAGCCTGGTCCATCTCTACAAGCCTTTCCATCCCTAAGAATCTATAGCCATGCCGGTGTGTAAAAAGTCAAGATGTGGTTTGACAGCACTGAAGGAATAGTCAGGTGGGGCGGAATGGAAGGGGAGGCAGATATGGCATTTCTAGGCTCTTTGGAGTATTTCTGAGCAGAGGACTTTTCCTAAGAGATGAGAAACTTCCATGATCCATTATTTCCAGAATCCAGAGCAAGAGGGGGTGCAGCCTAATGGAGAAAATAGAAGCAGGTTACCATAGCCTGGGGAGGATCCTGGCCTCATTCTGGAGTTCGGATGATCCCAGGTTCCAGCTGAATCTGAGAACCATAGTTGAGGAGTCTTTACATGTTCGCTGCACCAGCACTGGCAGCACCTTAAGTCTCTGGGAAAGTATTTCTAAAACCCTGTGCTTTGGCTTGGCCCTGGTTAGTCTCCCTGCAGGGTGAGGGTGAGAGATCAGGTAGGACCTTTTCTCTCTGTCCTCTCTAAGGGAGGACCACATGATCTCACAGACCTTCCAGAACCATCCAGAACCATCCCACAGTGGCCAGGTTGGCAAGCGGACATCTCTAGTGGGATGCCATGCATTTTTTTGCTTTCAAGTCGTGCGTTCAGTATTTCACCTCCCCACAGGTTGCCTAACTGCAAATATCAACCCCAAGAAATGGTGGCATCATTAGGGATCACCTCCTGCCACACCAGCAATGAGACAGATAAATTATTTCTCAATGAGAACAAGATTTCAGTGTGCTCCTTCTATTTGGATCGGTTTGTAACATGAAGCACTCATTAAATCTCTGTAATATGCACTTCAAATAGCTCATTCTATAATCAGTGACTCCCTCCCTAACTTTAAGTAATCCTCACTTGAGTCACTGCCTCCTTTCAGTTGGATTTTAATAGCTGTTACATTCTTTTGTGCCGAAAAGTCTGGATATGTATGCAAAGAAAGGAACGAGAAGTCTAAGTTGTTTTGGCAGTAGGTGATTGTAGCTTAGCTCATATTTCTGTGGCGGTAGCAGTAGCGTATTTAGGCAGGCAACCTTGCTGGATTGAGGGCCGATAGAGCCAGGCTTGTGTTTTCTTCTGCTTTGGATTTTCTGATGAGAAGAAACAACATGGTTAGAGGAAGAAGCTCTAAAAATACCATGGTTTTGCTCTGGTTACCAAGTAGAATTACGTGGCTTTGGTCATGTGAATTTAAAGGCCATGGTTTGCATGCTGTATGCTCAGAGGGTTGCTTTGAATAGAATTTTGGAAAAGTCTACTTTACTGTTAGCAGTTTCTTTCTGCCTGGCTTCCAGTGGCAACAGACTTTGAACTTCCAGAGTTGAGGTTTCTAGTCATTGACACCTGGGATGATCTATTGGATTTATAAAAAATGACTCTGTTTTGGGTGGAGGTTTTCTGATTTGACTTTTTCTCTGTGATTTAACTTCCTGCCTATTTTCTATCTCTTTTCAGCCACCCCTGACTGCCATCTACAATACATTTCTGAAGGTAGATGCACTTCAAATTCCAATCTGGGATGCCTGCCCTCAGTAATAGGAGAAATGATCATTTGTAATGGTGTTGACTCAATATTTATGTAAAAGGGGAAGCTTTATATGCTCCAAAGCGGAGACTCTCAGCATAAATACTGAGTCACAACAGATCACAGCCCCCAGCTCGCTGACCCTATAACCTGTCAGCTCCATGAATAAGGGACAGAACTGTGTCCTTTTCCTCACCGGAGCCTCGATGTAGGCCAAAGGGTGCCTCACAATCACCATGGAAGTGTTATTCTTGGAGCAATAACTTCTTCTCAGGCGCTAAATGGCAGCAAAGAAGGCCTCTGCAGTATGGGAGTTCCTGGCAGAAAGGCAATGGGTTCCATCCTGAAGACAGTATGCTGGTGCATGTGTGGATGTGGAGAACGTTTCTACCACCTTCCCTCAACCTGTGCAAAGGGACTGGAAAAGTGCCTGTAGACAAGATGAACCTGTACTGTGAACTGCAAAGTGATGCCGTTTCTATCATTTTTGGGAAATCGCCCAAAGGTTTTAGCACCACCGTCTCATCGTTGGCACAGTAGAGAGAGTCAAGCCTTGGCTTGACTTTTGTCTTTTACAATGACAGCTACGCACAGACCTGTTTCTTGTGGAAAGGGAGACTTCCCATTCTTGTGTCTCATGACACGACCTTTGCTGCCCAGTATTTCTCATCCCATCAAACATTTTAAGCTGGAAAGCCCCTTTCAAAGTGACAGCCTTTTCCATACATTCGCACTTAGAAGGGAAACCAAGCAGGGTCCCAGATGATGCAGGTCAACTCGTGTAATAGGACACACCATCACACACACGTGCACGCACACACACAATCTATGGAATTGTGGCAGGAAGTCGCGCTGATGGCTGGATCTCAAGCACTATTTATTGAGGCTGGGTGGTTGTACCACAAAGGAATGTGATACCAGCCTGCACAGTTTATCCTAGCAGGAGTTTCCCTGGCATTGAGCTCTATTCTGGGTCCCAGCAAGAACCGACTAGACTGTGGATGGTGGGCTGGATCGATCATGGAGAAGGGAAGGCACACAGGGCTGCCTGTTGGCGTAGCCCACGTGCCTCTGGACACAGCAGCAGCAGGTCTGAGCTGAACCTCAAGCCTACTGGTTGCCACTGTTCCCTGGTGAAACCTCAAGGAGCGGATTTGCCGGCGAAGAGCTTGCAGTAACACAATCCAGGATGGAGTGACTCATTGCTCCTGATGGCAAAGGAAGTTCCAGGGTGAACATCCACTCCGGGCGATCTCATAATGATATTTTAGAAGCAAGTCAGGAGCTCTGAATATAGCACTCAGGAGGCAGGACGGGTATGCAAAACGCAGCTGGGTCACTGGGCTGTTTTTAACCCAGACTACCCCAACCAAACATAGTGAGGGGGTGGGAACTAGCCGGTAAACTCAAGAGCATTTAGCTCAGGGCTTGCAGCAGGAGGGGACTGTAGGGGGCAGAGAGCAGCGTCGTGATCAGACAATATAATCATACAAAACAAAAGTGATGCTCTATTAATTTCTCCCCTCCAGATTGCAGGGTGCAGACATCTATGAGTTTTCTCTCCCCTACAGACCTTATTATCTTTCTCTCTCTCTTCCTTTGCCTGCTATTTTAATGTCCTTTGATGAAAAAAAATGCATGAGCTTTTCTTATTTTCCCTGTTGGACCTCTTCGATTTGTTACCGTCTCTCACTCCCCGCCTCTAGTGCCCTGAAAACATGGATGGGCTATTGTTTGCTTGTGTAAGCCGGAGTTCATGAGCAGGAGGTCATTTCAGCACACTTAGAAGGTGTTGCATAAGAAATGCTCTAGTGTTTCCTCTTAGGAAAAGACGTTGGTTAATCGATTCATTCATCCGTCCATCCATCCATCCATCCATCCAGCCAGCCAGCCAGCCAGCCAGCCGCCAGCCATCCATCCATCCACCATCCATCCATCCATCCATCCATCCATCCATCCATCCATCCATCCAGCCAGCCAGCCAGCCAGCCAGCCAGCCAGCCAGCCAGCCAGCCAGCCAGCCAGCCATCCAAGAGTGTTCACTGAATGTCTACTCTCTGCCAAGCACTGTGTCAGGACTTCCCCCTCCATGATGTAAGAATTTTTAAATAAAATTCGACGGAAGCATCCAGTCCAGTTCTATTCTGCTTTGTCCATGCGTTATGCGTGCAGTGGACACTACTAGTCGCTGTCTGGCATTACTCAAGATGTTGGGACACAGGCTTGAATGAAGGACAGACCTTTGTCTCCAGTGGTCACAGTTTAGAGGAATGAAGCTAACATGTAAGCAGGTAAATACAATGCACCCTTCTGCACTGCTATCTCCTAAGTAGGAAGTGAGAACAAAGAAATGCTATTCCTCATTGAAAAGAAACCCAAGACCTCACAAGTCCCGAGAAGAGCTTTAGGAGAACTTCCAGAGTGATGGCGTGTTCCCACAAGCAGTCCTTATCTCCTTCCTCATCTGCGGCTTCATTTGGGGCACTCTCAGTTTCCCAATGCCACTTGTTCCCTATTAATTCATTTTTCATTCAATAAACATGCATTGATTTTTCTGGCATGCATCAGCCACTGTATAGCATGCGGTGGATAGAAAAGTAAGCTATGGTTTCAGTGTTTCAGGATCTACCAACCCAATGTGGAGACAAACAAGGGAAGAGTCACAATTGGCAATTACAGCACATAAATGTACACTTACTACAATTTATTAAATTAAATGTATTAATTTTTACCTTGAAATCATCCAGTTCTTTTTACTAAGGTCAAAATTATCATAACCTGCTTACGATCGCAGGCACTTTACCGGTATCCTCTCATTTAAAATGATCCCGCTTTATTTTTTTTTCAATTAATTTTTTTTTTATCTATATCGTAGTAGTCAGAGAGATTCAAGAACTTGTTTCAGGCCCCCTGGCTAGGGGATAGCAGATTTGGAGCTGGACTCTACAACCTATCCGAATCCAAAGCCCACATCCCATCCAACTTGCTATCATAAAGAAAAGCCAGCTTCTACCCTCAAGATGCACGCAGCAGTGGGGGAGATGGAGAAGGAAACAATTATAACACCATAGGATGCTGGAATGAAAGGGGGGAAATATGTCTTTGCTGAGAGTATTAATTAGGAAAGGGAATCATAGCAGATGAATCTCGTTTTGTTTTGTCTTAAATCAGGAAATGTCTTGGTTTTTTATTCTGGGAAAATGTGTCTAATATAATACTTATCGTTTTGACCATTTTGAGTATACAATGTAATGCCATCAACTACGTTCAGATTATTGAACAATTGTTATCACCATCCATCTTCAGTAGAACATTTTCCTAAGCTGGAACGCTGTACCCATTAACCCTAAGTCCCCGATTCCCTTCCCCAGCCCTTGGTAACGTTTATTCAATTTTTCATTTCCATGAATTTGAGTATTTTAGGTACTTGGGATAAGTGAAATGATGTAACAGTTATCCTTTTGTCTCTGGCTTATTTTACTTGACATACTGTTTCAAGTTTCATCCACATCATGAAAGTGTAACTGATTTTACTAGTTCGTGAGTGAATACTATTCCATTGTGTGTGCATATCGCATTTCGTTTATCTTGCAAATGGACATGGGTTCTTTCCAACTTTTGCCTATTGTGAATAATAGTGAGAAGTGCAAATGTCTGAGTTCCTGCTTTCATTTCCTTTAGAGTGAAACTGCTGAATCTTGTGGTAGTTTGATGTTTAACCTTTGAAGAAACCATGAAACCGCTTTCCATATTATCTGTACCATTTGACATTCCCTCCAGGAACACACAAGTGTCTGCATTTCTTCATATCCAGGCCAACACTTTTTTCCATTTTTTTAATTTTTATTTTTATACCTATCCTAATAGGTAAGCACTTATATTTTATTGTGGTTTTAATTTGCATTTCTGAAATGAGCAGTGAGACTGAGAATTTTTTATTGTGCTTATTGGTCATTTATATCTCTACTTTGAAATGTATCTGTTCAGTCCTTTGCCCATTTTTGAATTGGGTTGTTTGATTTTATTGTTGAATTGTAGGAATTCTTTATGTATTCTGAATATTAATGCCTTATCAGATATATGATTTTCAAATATTTTCTCCCATTCACTACATTTTTCTTTTGCTTTATTGATAGTATAAAATACAAAAATTCTTAATTTTGATGACATCCAATTTATTTTATTTTATTTTGAGACTAGGTCTCGCTATTTTTGCCCATGGAACCACAGGCTCTCGTTGCCTGGGGTACGTACCACAGACTCAAGCAATCCCCAGCCTCAGCTTCCCAGGTAGCTGGGATTACAGGCGCGCACCACCATGCCCAGCTGTTTTTTTGGAACTAGGTCTCGCTATGGGCCCCTGGCGGGACTCAAACCGCGATCCCCAACCCCTGCTGCTTCATAGGCTAAAGCTTACAGGCACGAGCCACCGTGCCCGGCCCCAATTTATTTTTTTTAATCTAAACTTTTGGTATCATATCTATGAAGGTATTGTGAATCAGATATCCTCTTTTCCTCCAATGTTTTCTTCCAAGAGTTTCAGATTTTAGGTAGGTATCGTATTTAGGACTTATTTTTAGGAATTATTTTTTTGTATATGGCATAAGGTATCTGACCAGTTCTATTCTTTTGGATGTGGAGATCCAGTTTTTCTCAGCATCATTTGTTGAAAAGACTGTTCCTACCCCATGGAATGGTTTTGGTGCCTTTGTCAAAAACCAATCACCCATATTACATGTGAGGGCTGGTTTTGTTTTTCATGTGGGCCTTTCTCATCTTCATGAACTGGTTAGGATTTGTTGACCAGAGAGGGAGAAATCATGCCCGCAAGGCTTAAAGATGGTTGGAGAAAGCTTAAACCGGACAATTTTGCCTTTTGCCTCAACACATGGGGCGTGATTCCAAAACTGTGTTCAACATGAGACAGTGACATTCATGACTTTCCTTCTGCATGGTGAGTGCTCAAATAAGTATTTGTCAAATAACTATTAAGAGCACCTTAGTCCTTGTAGCAACATAGTAAGGTGCAATTTCTGTATTGCAAAATGTCTTAGTTCCTATGCATGCAAATAGAATTCCGTACATTAGAATCTGTGACATTTTAAATATTCTGATGACTTCTTCACTTTAAAGGAGTTTTTAGACTTCCAAGAAGTTCAAGGAGTCCTTTGATTATCCTTCCTCTTTCTCTCTCTCTCTCTCTCTCTCTCCTCTCTCCCTCCCTCTCCCCCATTTTCTCCTGGCCTTTATGGTCTACAATAGGGTACAGATCCAGATCTGTCTTTGAAAAAGACACTATTAATTTTCACACCTAGGAAGTGAGGACATAACGACACAGCGTAAACTTATCTTCACATTACACTTCAGAAAAGTGAGGCGGTCATAGACAAAGCTGTTCATTCTCTCTCCAGGGCTGTCATAGGTGAAGCACAAGCAGAAAGCAAAGCTGTACTTTGGTATGGAACATTCCATGCCTGCTACATGACAGGAGCCTCGGGTCCTCAGTGGAATAGATGTAGCCACACAATGTGAAGGGGAGTCCTCCCTGTAAACGCACGTAGCCCAGTCCTCCCCACTGGGAACCTGAAATCATTTATGGGTGCTCATGGGAGATTGATGACCCCGTGATTTCCTATGGACAGACAGTGGGGCCCGTGTAACAGCGCCCATTTTGTGACTGACTGCGGAGCTTCCATCAGGGAAGATCGATAGTTGGCATGGCAACGAGCTCATTTCTCCAGAAATGAGCTCTTTTATTAAATTTTACCAGCTATTGATCAACTCCTGATCCACATATCAAAACATGACAGGCAGCTAATGAATCACAGGTTAGGTTGAGTTAAACAACAATACAAAATGTTCGAGAGAGTTGGGAAGGAATCTTTTTCTATGAATTGGTTGCAAGGATGCTAACGTGAATGGCAAGTGGGGCAGCATGAATCCATCTGTAAGGACGCAGATGGAACAAGGCAGGAAAAAGGGACAAATAAAACACAGGAAGTTTAAGGTTGTGACGTGGCCTTTTTTCCCCTTTAGTTACTTGAAGACAAAGCTATTTCTCATACCGTTGGGTACCCGTATTTGCCAAGTTTTATGCCGAAAGACAGAGTACCTGGCTAATTTGGGGGCTGACCCTGCACTGGTCCCCCCTTTGCTATTAATGGTGCCACCACTCTTCTTCCTGCAATTTTAGGCTGTCAGGCTCCGTGTGTGAAAGGAGGAACTTGGAGAAGAGAAAGGATCCCATTGTGAGGAAGAATGATCAAGGCCATGGAGATGGCTTTGACTCATTCTTTCCCATTTTCCTTTCTTCAACGTCCTTTCTATTTTCTGGCCACTCAGCCCCTCTCTTCAGCTGATTTCCTCCAACCCAAATGGAAGACTGATTTCCCCTGTAAGTAATGCTTTTAGTTGAACATCCTCAGGGGTTCATCTTTCTTCCATTAACCACGTTCGTGTCACTTTAAAGAGTGAAAATAGTGAAACGCTCCCGAGTATCCAAACTGCGGATTAAAACCACACAAAGAGCTCTAATGATGCCAGACAAACCACATAGCACATCGAGAAAAAACATGCCTAAAAAGAAGAGACACGCTCCCATCTTTATTTACATCAACGATAATAACAGTTCTGCCTTTAGTTTCTGCAGAGGGGAATTAATAAGTTTCCATGACCTAAGTCCTTATTGTTGTGATAGATTTTTAGAAATTTGGAAGTCACTCTCCGAATCCCCATCAGTTACACTTGGGGTGGCTCTGAAATTGCCAGCTTATCGGCTCAGGTGACATGGGGGAATGATGACATCTCATGACAACTGTTGGGAAGGACTGGCTGGGATTCTGTGTTACTGCCTGAGGTCTATTCATATAAGAATTTATTATCATAAAAATAAACTTCCTTCAATAATGACCCTATAGAAAGAGCAGTCTTGAGTGCTCTGGCAGGGATTCTAAACTGGAATTAAAATGGACTATTTTGCATAGGGGGAATTAGACCCACATTAGTGATAAGTGATTTCATTATGTCTGATATTATCAAAATGACTGCTGGAAGAATTAAAAGTGATTAGCTGCGGAGTATAAGTGGTGCCTATTTGCTTCTTGAAGAGTGTTCGGGAACTTTAAAAAATGCAGTTGGCTAAAAGCTAAGTAAAATAATCTAGGACAAATAGCTATTATATATATACACACACATCCATATCCATATAAAAATGTGTAGATTATGAAGGCAGGAAAATAGAATAAAATATATGTGTATGCATACCTATGTGTCTCTGGAGGTTTGCTAACTATTCGTTTTTACAGTAGCATTCTAAGTATCACATGTATTAAAAACAGCATTTCCTAGACACTCAAAAAATCACTGAGTAATTTAATTCAACTTAAACATAAAAGTTAGCCTGGTATCTACGATGAAGCGTCACACAGTGCTAGAGTTCTGCAGGGCAAAGGTGGTTAGTTTATAGTTTCAGAATCTAAAAAATGTGGATCTAAACAATAAGCCACAGACTGATAACAGCTTCATGCCCTTACAAAAGTGACGCCTTGTTAGACTAATCAGATGCCCTTTTGTGACCGAGGGCTCAGTCTGTTAGGTCGAGTGGCTATTGCGGCCGTCATCTAACTGGGCTTTCTCCCAGCTTTTCATTTGGTTTGTGAGGTCACCTCCTGTCAGCTGGGAAGACAGGCTCTAACCCCTATCCTTTGTTAGTTGCTCTGTGAACTCCTCACAGATGCAAACCAATGCTGTTCATGCTGGAGTTTTCAGAACAGGCCTTAAGACCCTCATGCAATACATGTGTGTGGAGGTGAAAGTTTCTGAAACCAAGGGGAGTATACAAATGGTCTGCGATGAAGGGGAGCGCCTGTGGAGCACAGCAGATGTTGTGAGGACTGAGGTCTCTGCTTAGTGCTACCTGAGAGCTCACTTCCTCCCTGAACAAGGAAGCTGGCACAGAGGCTCCATCTTGGATCTCTTGAGACACCAGGTTGGCTGCATAAGGTGTGAGGAAACTTTCCAGCAGTGCACACTCCCCTTTTCCTGCTTCTGGGCTGAGGCTGAGATTGGACTCAATGACTAAAATGCAGCAGAAACAACGCTGCTAGCCTGGGTCTCAAGATTTGGTTCTGCTTGTTTATGAGCTCTTGTGAGCTCTAAACTACTGTGTGAGAAGTCCAGCTGCTCTGTGCCTTAGGGACTCTATGGAGAGTCCACATGAGAAGGAGAAAGTCTGTGAGGCCACAGGGAGAGAGTCCAGCTGCCTGCGCTATGAACTGGGCTTAGTCTTTAGTGTTCCAACAGCAGAATGCAGTGAGAGAAGACTGGCAAGAGCAGCAAAAGACTCCTGGATGAGTCCAGTTCAACTGAGAAACCATGAACAGATTAAAGCGGATGTTGTACAAGTGCTGGTGTGGATGTGGAGAGAAAGGACCCCTCTTACACTACTGGTGGGAATGTAAACCGGTCCAACCACTGAGGAAGGCTGTGTGGGGGACCCTCAAACAACTGAAAGTGGAACTACCATTAGACCCAACAATCCCACGTCTGGAAATCTACCCAAAAGTCATCAAAACACGAATTCAAAAAGACACCTGTATTTGGATGTTTATCGCAGCACTATTTACAATAACGAGGATATGGAAACAGCCACATGCCCCCAAAACTGATGAATGGTTGAAAAAGTTGTGGTATATTTACACAATGGAATATTATTCTGCCATCAAAACTGACAAATATGAAGCATTTGTGATAACATGGATGGACCTAGAGGGAAACGTATTAGCAGAAATAAGTCAGAAAGAAAAAGACAGAAACCATGTTGGTCTCAGCAATAGATGGGATATAGGAATAACAAACAAGGCTGGGCATGGTGGCTCGTGCCTGTAAGCTTCAGCCTATGAAGCGGCCAGGGCTAGGGATCACAGTTCGAGTCCCGCCTGGGGCTCGTAGCGAAACCTAGCTCCAAAAAAAATAGCTGGGTGTGGTGGCGCGCGCCTTTAATCCCAGTTACCTGGGAAGTTGAGACGGAGGATTGCTTGAGTCTGGGTACCCTGGGCAACGAGAGCCTGCGGTTTGGTTCCACAGGCAAAAATAGGGAGACCTAGTCTCAAAAAAAAAAAAGAAATAACAGACAAAAGCTCAAGAAAAAGTCAAAAGCTGACAATAGAACTGGAGCAGGCAGCTAGGGAGGGAGAAGGAAAGGGGGGATGAGAAATCAGGGAAGGGAGGAATACCAGAAGATCAAGATGAGGGTTCATGGGTGGTAAGGTAGAGGGAGAACCCAGGGGAATACAATGATGTAATATATATGTAAACAACAAAATGATAAATAAAAATAAACAAAAAATAGTGTGATGTTGTAAGCCACTGAGTTTTGAGGTTGTTCACACAGAAATAGATGACAAACCTGTCCCTGTTAATATGGGGAAGGCTGGGTGTGTACAACTGGGACCTTTTTAGAGTAGTTTGTGAATTTCAATCTCCAAATAAGGCTGAAAAGATAAGGTGTCAATTATAAAATGAGGAAGTCAGTGTCATTAGCTCTAAGGAACAAGCGTTTTCCTCCGAGTAGAAAGGAAAGAAACTGTAGGGCAAGACGAGAATTCACAAAGCGTTGTTTGTAGTTTCGCGTCACCGCCAAAGGATATTTACAAAGACACCACCTTTTTAGGCAAGGGTGGGGGGTGGAGGGTGCAGGTCTGTGTCTATGAAGCTGGCAGGGGATTGCCATACATCACTAGGTGCCAAGTGCTGTACTGACTGCTTTAAATCCGTTGCCCGATTTAAAATTTGCAATAATAATACATCAAGTAAGCATTTCAAAAGTTATCCAGATAAATAGATGGTAAGATCATTCCCAGCTGTGTGCCCATCATCCAGCTCAAGGAAAAAACAGGCAAGAAAACAGGAGAAATACAGTGGAAGTGCCTATGTCGTCCTTCATGATCATATTTATTTCCCCCTTCCCCACTCAGGAGAACTAACCATTTTCTAGAATTGGCATTTGCGGTTCCTATGCGTGGCTATCATATTACTGCAGCCTTTTTATCTGTACCACATATTTGTGCGAATCTCTAGGTAGTAGAATATTGTTTCCCATGTTTGTACACTTTAACGGGATGCCTTCCTGCTATGTGCCTCGTATTGCTTGTGGTTTTCTGGTTAAGACAAGGTGTTGTTGTTGTTGTTGTTGTTGTTTTGAGACTAGGTCTTGCTATTTTTGCCCGTGGAACCGCAGGCTCTCGTTGCCCAGGGTACCACAGACTCAAGCAATCCCCAGCCTCAACTTCCCAGGTAGATGGGATGACAGGCGCGCACCACCATGCCCAGCTATTTTTTTGGAACTAGGTCTTGCTACGTGCCCCCAGCGAGACTCGAACCTTGATCCCTGGCCCTGGCTGCAGCTTCCTAGGCTACCGCTTACAGGCATGCACCACCACACCCAGTCTTGGTCAAGATAAGATGTTGGAGATGTATCCATGTTGTGGAGGTAGGTTCAGTTTGCTCATATCCACTGCTATAGTAGACTGTTGTATGAGTAGTTACACTTCTGTTCATTTGACCTTCCTCTTCTTGGTATACATTGTGCCTCCAATTCTGTGCTATTTTATCTCCACTGCTTTGCTGTCACAGTGTCTGGTGGATGGGATACACATGTTTTCTTGTAGCTATGAAGAAGTGAGATTGCTGGTTCATGGGGTATGAGAACTGTTACTGGATATCCTTATAAAAAGCTTCATGTAGACAATCCGTTTGGTAAAGGGTAAAAGGACCTAATTATCTCCATGACAGTTTTCTTATGGGCAGATTCTCATTATTTTCACCAATTGGATGGGTCATGTGCTATATTGTATCTTTTATGATCTTAGTGTGCATTTGCATAGTAACTAAGGGGCATTAATACTGCTTCATGTATCTATTCGTCATTCTGATTTTCTTTCCTGTGAATTATTCCATCATATATTTTGCCCATTAGGGAGAAGGGGAGAATGTTAATTTTCAATTGATTTTAAGGGGAGTTCCTGTGTATTTTACACACAAATCTTTGTCAGTTCTACACATTGGTGAACATAACTTAAACAAGTTTGTTTTACAGATCAGGAAATAGAGACTCAGAAAAGTAAATTTCTCAGTTTCTGCCATTGGTGATTAGCAAAGCAAGGATTTTAGTCCATACATGATTCTGTGTGAACATAATGGTCTTTATTAGTGTGAATCCTTTGAAACAGAGACTTCTGGGGTCACTGGAATCGCTCCTTGGGATTCCTTTGGAATCTATCTTGGAAGGTTTAACCTAATCTCTTAAAACAATACAGGGACCAAGAGAGAAATTCACGCATTGTGTATTCTCAGGTTCATCCAACTTCTTGGATTTGCTTGTATCCTTCATAACTCTCAAATGCAACTCCCACATATATACACAAAAATACTTATGCACAATTAGATACTCCCTGGCACTAAATAGTAGAACCAAGAGGGCTATAGAGACGATTGAAAGGTAGTTAATACTGAATGACTAATTTACATAAAGAATATCATATAGCTGATCCAATTGATTGTGCCACTAAAGCCAGATGAAAAAGAAATCCCCGTGAAAACAAGAGACCAGGTTCCCTAAAATATCAGCGTTAATAAATCATTTCTTGACAAACATAATAGCTGAAAATCAACAACAAAAGAAGGGTTTGTCTTGAAGTGTATGGAATTATGAAAGGAGTTTTTCCCAAGGAACAGTTAATGACTTGTAATAATAAATAAAATAAATGGAAGAGAGTAATAAGTCAAATTTTAGAAGAATAAAGGAAATACCCAAATAAATTGATTCAGGGGTATTCATTCACTCATGCATTCTGATCCCTTTGCAATAAATATTTATTGAGGATCTACTATGGCTAGATGCTCTCCTGCCCCTCCTGAAGCACAAACGGTAGGGAGGAAGGGAATAACCATTAAAAATACTAACTCAAAAGTCTGTGCATACATACATCCATGTTCATTGCAGCATTATTAGCTCTGGCCACATTGCGAAAACAACCTAAATTCCCAAGGACAGGTGAGTGGATCAGAAGGTGTGATCTGTCTACAAGATGGAATCCCAATCAATCGAAAACCATGACATCTTGGATTTGTGACGATATAACTGGAACTGGAAGGGATGGTGCTAAGTAAGTCAGAGGGAGAAAGACAAATACTGGCTGGTTTCACCCGTATGTGGATTATAAAGAAAAAAGACAAAGGCTCTGACAAAACTAAACTGAACCAAGCTCTAGAATTATGATTGTGGAGTTGAGGCAACCAGAGGGGGAGAATGTGAGTGGGAACAAATGCAAAGGAGCAGTCTGGGAAAGCAGGCGAAAAAGGAATGCTTTCTAGGGAAATTGTCTGTGGTCACTTTGGCCCAGGGACTGGAACAATCTGAAGGAAAGAGATGGAAAGCAAAGGGTTACTGAGACCTACGGAGAGAAACAGAATGAAACAGGATGATGTGCTATCTCAGCCAGAGGCGCTGAAGTCTAAAGCAAGTCAGGAAAAGAGACTGAAAGGGTGATTATAGATTAGCTTACTTCTCCTGCTGTAAGAGAGGTATTAATTACCGAAGAAGCCAAAAAGGTCACGGAAGAAAAAAGCGAGGCTTCTCAGAGGGGGCCGGTCACGGAGCTCTACCGGGCCAGACTGGGAGAGTCAGCAGCAGGCTGGGAAAGGGCGGGCCAGATGCACGCAGGCGGCCGGAGTACCAGTTCTCTGGAGAGGGCCTGGGGGAAGCCAGGCGCCCCACATCCTGGGCATCCTTCCACAGCAGCATTCAAGGGGAAGAGCACTTTCTGCTTCAGAGGAGGGAGGAGCCTCGGTGCGAATAGGAGCTGGCTGCTAGGTAGGAAGAGAGGCGCAGACTGGCCTGTGTGTTTGACAAGAATCAATTTTATTATATTTTTAATTTAAAAAAATTTTTTTTTGAGACCAGGTCTCGCTATATTTGCCCGTGGAACCGCAGGCTCAGGTTGCCCGGGGTACCACGGACTCAAGCAATCCCCAACCTCAGCTTCCCAGGTAGCTGGGATGACAGGCGTACGACACCACGCCCAGCTATATTTTTTTGGAACTAAGTCTCGCTACGTGGCCCCGGTGGGACTCGAACCGCGATCCCTAGCCCCAGCCGCTTCATAGGCTGAAGCTTACAGGCACGAGCCACCATGCCTGGTTTGACAAGAATCAAAACGTTCGCTCCAGAGGAAAAGCCAGAGGCGGTGGGGCAACGAAGTGCCCGTTTGACTTGAGGCCCAATAAACTAGCCAAGTCGCTCGATTCACAGGGGGTACAGCTTTTTCATTTTCGTGCCAAAAGACCATCTCCTAGGATATGGAGACCATCTGTGTCAAAGAGCAAAGCCCTTAAAGATGATTTCAATGTAAAATGTGGCGTGACGGGGGCCATATTGTCTGGCACTGGCCAACTCCTTTCGTATTTCAACAAGTTAAGCACAAAGGAAGTAAAAAACTGCCGGCAACAATGAAGCAGAATTCCCAGACAGCTCCAGGGGCGAGGGAGAAGGCTTTGACAGAATGAAGACAAGTCGCCATGGACGTGCACAAAGGTGTCAGCAGTCACTAAGGATGGGCTTTGCGGGGTGCACGGAGACATGGCCAGCTCAGTGCGGAGCCACAGCCATGGCCCCCAGGCTGGTCCAGCTCCTTGCCCTGAAGATCATGGTGGGAAGAAGAGCTCACAGGTGGGCTACCGGGCCTCAGACGCCCCTGGGCCCCAAGCCTCCGCAGGTGCCAAAATGAAGCCTACGCGGGCCATCTCCGTTTCCAGAGCTGCACTGGTACTTTGTCTTGGTTTTTGGTGAGTCCCGAGTGTGCTAGGTGAGCACTCACTTGTCAAGTGGAAATGGGTCTCGCTGAGGACCTCAGTAGGCAGGCAAATGAGTAGGCTAAGGCCTCAGCTGGGCACTGGAGGGCCAAGAGGGCCAGCAGCCTTGGCTGCTCTCCTAGATGATCTATGACTTCCCTAGCAGGAGAGCCACCTCTGGAAGGGGCTGAGGTGGGGCTGCTTCGCCTGGAAAAGGTCTCCAGCCATCCTCATTACCTACCAACTGCCAGTTAAACTGTCTCTCATCTCACTAGAGCTTCGTGGGCATGCGAGGCACAGCACTTCACCCATACCTTCCCCCTGTGGGCAGTGCTGGCCAGCATTTCGTTGTTATTATCTCCACCACCCAGAGTGTGCCAGAGGGCACCGCTCCATCTCACGGAGAAGCCTCCTTGACCAATTGTTTCACTGGATCCTCCCCTCAGCCGTCTAACTCAGGACTGGGGTGACTAGCTCTAGTTGTCAGGGAGGAAACTGAGGCTCGGTGCATTTCGGGTGCATTTCATGCTGAAGGGCAGATAGCAGAAACCATCCAAGATTGCTTCCTATTCTTTCCTTCCCAACCAAGGAACATTGCCTCTAGTTTCTTCCTCTTCATTTTCTCATTCAATGGACACCCACACGTACATATTTGGGGGAGGCACTGCTGGGCGTTGAGGGGCAGTTTTAGTTCTTAGCTGTCTCCGGGAAGACAGATGGTGCTGACCCAGACTAGGGTTGCAAGCAGGCAGCTTGGGTGGGCCGAGCCTGACAGATATGAAGGCGAGAAGGAACACTGTTCTGGTTCCTGTTCTATGGGACAAACGCCTGCAAGAGGCCATGGCACAGCTCAGCCCTGGAAGAGGAGCACGGTTGCGTCTAGGATCCAAGTCTGCCTCGAACATGTGAGCGGCTGGGCAAGAGTTAGGTGGGATGAACAGCAAACTGGCCAATAGAACACGCCCTGCCCTACCAGCATGACCAGTGCACCTTTACACAATCTGAACGGTTGGGGTGGAACTTCAAGATACTCGACCCCTTGAAATTCGGGGTGGGAACCTGGCCACCGGAGAGAGCCAGCTCCTGGATGCCAGCTCTCCTCTTCTCTTCCTAGAGTGCCTCCAGCCTTCAGCACAGGGGGCTGATGTAGATGCCATAGACACCTCAGCCTGCAACTCCCAGCTTCACCCCGAAGCACACAGCCTCAGACCTCCAGGTGTTCGTATCAGCAGCAGTATTTGTCATTGAGGAGATAGACACAAGGACGGGGCCCCCTCAGCCTGAGAAGTGAGTTTGGGGTCCTTGGCGCAAGGAAAGTTGAAGTCCCAGATACCCCGAGTTTAGTCTAGACTCAGAGTGGATGAGCCATGGCTTCTGGTGGATACTGGTCCTTTGCCCCGTGGGAGGGACACAGTGAGAGGGTGAGCAAGGGGAGATGCTCTAAAGAACCAAAGTGACATCAGGGGACTCGCGCTGGCTCCGGCTTCGCACAGAGCTGACCTTCTAACATTTGTGGTTCTTTGTAATTTGCAAAGTGGGAAGAATAATAGACCATAACGATTGGGTTGGTAGATTCTTGCATGAGATGACGCACGAAAGCTTTCAGAATAGCACCTGGCGTGGTGTAAGTGCTTTGTGAATGAAAATGAAGTCAGCTTGATCGCTCACAGCATTAACTGAACAGACTGGCTGGTTTTGGAGAGAGGTGAGGGAGAAAGATGTACAAATTGCTTCAAGGAATCTTGTAAGTACTTTCATGAGCAACTCTTAAGTGTTTAGGGAAGGCCGGTCATGGTGCCACGTGTCTGTAAGCAGCAGCCTAGGAAGCTGCGCCCGAGGCCAGGGATCACAGTTCGAGTTCCGCTCAGGGCAACACAGTGAGACCTAGTCCCAAAAAATAACTGGGCATGGTGGTGCACACCTGTAATCCTAGCTACCTGGGAAGCTGAGGTTGGGGATCGCTTGAGTCTGTGGTACTCTGGGCAATGTGAGCCTGTGGTTCCACGGGCAAAATTAGCGAGACCTAGTCTCAAAAAAAAAAAAAGTGTTTGGGTAAGAGTCACTGGTCACAAAGTCTTTAGTTTTGTGTGTGCTGAGCTACAAGTCAGCCGTGGATGACCAAAAGGGTTGGGTAGTTTCAGTCACAATGAGTCAAAATAGGAGAAAGATTCTCTCCTCATCAAGGAAAATGAATACATTTCTTGCCTCTTGCCACCATCTACTTTTTAAATGTGTTCTTTATTGCCGCAGCTTTGGTTTCAAACACTGTATGTGATTGAGGGGAACAGGCTCATACCTCCTCAGAAGCATGTCACCACACCACCCCTACCACCAAAGAACCATAGACCTTTACCTTAAGCCATGGAGCCCCCTACCTGCTGTATTCTTTTCCCCTCTGCCTGGCTCAACTCTGAAGTCATATCTCTTGGGCTTCTTTGGACTTTATCTTGTCTGTTCCTTTCTCCTGTTTCTTTATATTCCACATATGAGTATAATCATCTGGCATTTTCCTTCTTATTTATTTTCACTCGGCATCATGCCCTCCCATTCCATCTAGGTTGTCACAAAAGACTACCTTTTTGGTAGCCAAATAGTATTCCACTCTATGTATATGCCATACCTTTTTAATCCTCTTATCTGTTGTTGGGCACTTAAGTGGTTTCTATAACTCCGCTGGTGTGCATAGTGCAGCAATGAACACAGGAGTGCACGTTTCTCTTCCAATCAGCAATTTTGTATTTTTCAGATAGATACCTAGGAGTGGAATTGCTGGGTCATATACTAGATTTAATTTTTGGTTTTGTGAGAAACCTCCATACTGTATTTCATAGGGACTAGACAAACCTACACTTCTACCAACACAGTGTAAAGGTGTTTTTTTTTCCATATTTACATAAACATTTGTTGTCATTTTTAAATTGGCCATTCTCACTGGAGTGAGGTGCTATCTCATTGTGTTCTTTTCACGTTCTGCTGGCCATCTGTGTTTTTTCTTCGGAGAGGTATCTATGTAGTTTTCCTGCTACATAGACTGTTGTTGTTGAGTTGTATGTCATCTCTCGGATATTAACCCCTGTACGATGTGTAACTACCTTCTCTATTTCAGTAGGGTGTTTATTTTTCTTTTTTTGCAGTTTTTGGTTTGTTCTAATAATAGTTTCTTTTGCTATGCAGAAGCTTTTAAACTTGATGTAGCCCCATTTGCTTTATTTTTGCTTCTGCTTTCCTTGCCATTGGAGTTGAGTCCCCAAAGAAATCCCTGAAGCCAATGTCTTTTGCGTATGTTCTTTCCTATGTATTTTATGGTTTCAGGTCTTGCTTCTACATGTTTTGTCCAGTTTGAGTCATTTTCTGTGTGTGCTGTGAGGACGTGGTCTAGTTCATTTTCCTGCCTGTGACTACCCAGTTTTCCCAGTACAATTTGTTCAGGAGACTTTTCCTTTCTCTAGTGTGTAGTCTTGGCTGCTCTTTTCTAGATTAATTGTCCATGCAAATGCCACTTTCTACTTTCCGTGGCGGCAGTTAGCCTGCAACTATTTCAAGTGAATAATGTAGTAATCACAATTAACTAGTAATCATTTATTAGAAAAGAAGATAGAATGGTTGGAAGGGTCACCACCCCAAATCTGAGGTAATAAAGGTCATAAAGCTACACTTTTCCCTCACATCTTCTACAGTCAGCTCTGTAGAGGGAGTTTAATTGTGGGGCTTTGCTATTTTTTAACTGTGTGACTGTGGACCAGATTTTTGGTATTTCTATAACATGAGAAAAATAATAATGGTGGCAACAAAACTGTACGTACTTCATAAGGGTGACATGGGAATTACATTAATACATGGAAAGTGCTTGGATGAGCACACACAGTAAATCCTATAGACATGCTTGCCATATCATTATCATGAATCTCTCTAGCTTCCAACCACTGCCCTCTAACAACTGTTCGGAATTAATGGGACTTTATGGCTACGATTAATGAACTCTGTTGCTAATACTAATAGAGTTAATCATCAATATTTGTTGAATATTTGTTATACCTGATGCACTGTTCTCAGTTTACGTGTTGGCTCTTTTATGCCTCCCATTGATCCTTGAGAAAAGCACCATTATCATTCACATTGGACAGATGGACACGAAGGTCAGAAAGAGGAAATAACTTGGTCAAGGTCGTTACTGATGGAGTCACATTTCAAGCCTGTCTCTGTTGCCTGCAAAGCTTTTCTTGCTGATCTGCTTGAACAGAAAGTGTATTATTCATTTGGTGCTAATGATGGGAATAGTGGGAGTTGCACAGAACACATACAACTGCTATTTCAGTTGTACCATTTGCTCCAGGGAACTCTCTCCGCACTTCTGCCAGGTGAGGAAACCGAGAGCAGATCGCCATCTTAGAAGCAGAAGGTGGCTTTTCACCATTGAGCAGACCTGCTGAGCCCAGTCATGAGCTCCCTGCCTATAGAACTGCCACCAGTAAAACTTGGCTCTAAGGGCACTGACCTGCTCATAAGGGTTCTCTTCTCTTCCTGCCTCTGGTCACCTTCCTAAGCCACCCCCCCTCCAAATACCACCATGTTGGAGGTGAGGGCTTCAATACATGACGTGTGGGGTCACACACGCATTCCATCCCTCGCTCACTGGCCCTGTGGGAGTTGTGGCTGCCCTGTGAGCTACAGGTGAGCCTGTGCCCAGCAGCCTCATTGTTTTCAACCTCTTGGATGGTTGGTGGCCATCGGGGTGATTTCTCCACTAGAATGACTTGCCAGTGTGGTCTTCTCCCCTGGCACATCGCCTTAGCCCATCTTGCTGTGGAAATGAGTCCCGTGTGGGGACTCTCTCAGGACTCTCTCCTGAGCAGGATTACCAGAAAACCCTCCAGAAAGGGAAAGGCTGCGCATCAGGGAGCATCAGGGACCTCAGGCTGTCCAGGGGAGCTGCTTGCCTGCTTGCAATTCTAGAGAAGCAGAGCCGACTTGGCCAGGAGAGCACTGACATGAAACTCCATCTACACACTCAAGAGATGCAAAGTGGGGGCCCCGAGAGGGGAAACTCTCATGCACTCACACAGCATGCCGCCCCTTTCTCTGGTCTGCCATGGTGAGTTTCTTCCTATTTGCATCTACTGCAGGGAGCCCTGGGACAAGCCCCTTCTGGCATCCTTACCAGCTGTGCGAAGTCTACACAATGAGATGTTTTCTTTCAGTTAAAACTAATGTTGCCTTACCAGTCGAAATTGAAGTCCCCCAAAGGATCATTTCCTCACTAGGATAATTTTGCTACAAGCTTTTCATTAAGCCAATCATAAATTCAGTAATGTTATTTGGCAGCTTCCTGAAGTCGTCAGGAGCCACAGGGGACCGGATGCATTGTCTGGGTTTGTGACCAAAAGAAAAAGAAACAAACAACAAGCTCCATTTTCACTCCGTGATAAAGCGGGCTTCGTTCCATATTCTGCAGGACCCTCACTCACTCATTTACGCGACCAATAAAAACTCATTCATTCGTTTGTTCCAATAAACCAATTTGTGTTGCACCTACAGGGTGCAAGAAGCTGGTCTGATGGGACTGTGACATCTTCACGGAGGAGATGGTGCTGGGTTGGGTCTGGAGGTGGGCAGGATGCCAGGCTGTGCCAATACTCTTGAAAGACACTTGGAGAGGGGGTGGGGGTGGGGGACAGCCAGATGCCTGGGGAGATAGAATGCTGCAGATCGGCTAGTGTGTGATTTCTAGCTTTCTGTTTCCTGGACTGTTTCAAAGGTTTCCAGGGCTGTTTTAAAGGGTAGGGGGAAGGTCAAGTTGGAGGAATCGCAAGGTGTCTGCTTCAGTTTCAACCAAAGGCAACCCTGCCTTAACCGACTTTCTGTATTAGGGTTCATTCAACGTCTTTGGGGGAACATGTGTTCCATTGACAAAAACAAAAATTGTAAACACCTGGACCAGAGCCCAGGTAGCCTACCTGCCAAAGAAAAGGCAGAGAAAGGACTGGAAAAGTCAGGTTGGGGCCTGAGCGTGAAGGAGTTGGATGTAGACCTGGGAGCATGGCCTCCTTGGGGAGGTGGTGACAATGAGGCCCAGAGAGCAAAAGGAGGAGTCATGACTGCCAGGGAAAGGGAGCTTGGAGTGGGCAGGACTAGAGGGAAGTGCATCACCTTGTCGCTAACAAGGCTGAACCGCCATCTCGTGAGAGCCGCTGTGTCCTGGGGGCCAGCTAGGGCCCTCGGGCAAAACCAGTGACCCAAACGCGAACATCCTCATCCTCACAGAATTTATATTCTAGAAGGAGGAGGCAGAGCTAACCCAACGAAGGGATAGTCCAGTCAGGGAGCAGCGAGCGCTGAGACAGACATGAAGCAGGTGAGAGGGAGAGCGAGTGGCAGGGACTGTCTCCGAGCCAGGGAAGACCTGGCCGAGCCATGACGTGTAAGCCAAGAGCCAGTGGAGATGTGGGGTGGTCCGGGGCGAGACTCGTCTCGGGTTTAGGAGGCAGCGAGTTTCCTGAGGTGGGTGTGTTAGGACTGGCAAGGAGGTAGCAGGGGCCTCAGAGCCCAGGAGCAAAGATTGGGGAGGTGACGAGTACTGAAACATGCAGGGCATTATGGGTCAGCGTTGGGGCTTTGAACGTGGCTTAGGGTTCGTCCAGAAGCCACTGGAAGGTTCCACCATGCATGTGGCAGAAGGTGACTTAGCATTTTGAGGTGATCCCTCTGCTTGGTCTGTGGGCAGAGACAGAGGGAGGAAAATCTATTATCTCCTAACACATAAACGAACCTGTGGCAAGGGAGGGGAGATACTTCGATTCTGATCTACTGGCCGAGTTGGGGGGCAGGGTACGCGGGTCACAGCACCCTGGCTCCTGTCACTTCCGCTCTGTAGTTTTTCTTAGTAACCCGCAGGGTGACGCTGAAGTCTTCAGATTTTACATTTAAACCTTGACGTAGCCCATTTGCAGCGTTGGAGCCAAGCTGGGCCGAAGTTGGGTGGAGAATTTGAGCCGATATAACTTAAGAGTCAAATAGCCCTTCACATGCTCCACCTCAGAGCCTCCCTGGGAAGGCGGCTACTTAGGGTTTTCCACAACTCAGCTCCCAGACCCTCCTGCGGCCTCATCCCTACCCCCCAACCGTGAGCTTCCTGAGCAGTCGGCATGGTCCTACGTTCCTCACAAAACACAGTCCCGGAATATGTCACGCTCGTCGCTGTCTTCGGCCTCTGCTTCCTGGGCTGCTTTGAGCTGAGTTCGCTGGCACCCCCTGGTCACCCCTCAACGGGGCTCTTTTGCTGCTGGCAGGTTGCTTCCAACGATTGGGTCTAGGTTCTGTTCTCCGTCTCCTGCTCCCTGCTACTTCTTTAAAAGACTCGCTTTCTGGCAGAACGTGGGGCGGCCCAGATCCCTGGGCAGCTGAGGTGAGTTCACTTCGCATGCCTGCTGGCGTGGTGGGCGCACAGCAGCTCCACACCCTCTCGACTCAGCTTCCATGGGACAGTCGATGATGCCTGCAGGCTGGCTTCTTGGCTGCGTCTTGATCCAACAGTGGGTGGGCTGAGCTGTGCATTCAAGTGGTCTGGTGGGAGGACAGGCTTAGCAGGCAGACCAGGGGTGAGCGCCCGGCACCGGGTCTTTCCTGATTGAGGATGAGCTGCCATGCGTTACCGAGCATTCTTGCTGCAAGTTCAGGGCCATGGACTAATTAGGACCCCAGACTTATTAGAAACGGCGGGCGCTGCTGTTGCAGGCCACGATGCAAGGCAATAGCACTCCGCGGGAATTCCGTTCCTTTGGGAGAACCTCGGGAATTCTGTGGACAAGACGGGAGTGTGGCTCACTCTCCCCAACATGTCGGACAGGATTTTCTCAGTCTGCCCAGAACAAGACTCTTCCAGCAAGTGCCACATCGGTGTGGCCAGTCGAGGTCCTATGAGCTCTGACCAGCCTATTTCTATTACTTGCAGAATAAAGCTTATTTTACTTTTTTGACGATTATTTTGTTATTTATTTTTTTTTGAGACTAGATCTCGCTATGTTGCCCAGAATAGTCCCAATCCCATGAACTCAAGTGATCCCCAGCCTCAGCCTCCCAGGTAGCTGGGATTACAGGTGGCTGCCACCGCACCTGGCTGCTTGGTCAAGACCAGGTCTCACTATCTTGCCCGGGGTAGTCTCGAACCTGCGAACTCAAGTAATCCCTGGCCTCTTGCCTCCCAGCACTTGGATTACAGGTGCACGCCACCACGCCCGGCTCTGAAGATTATTCTAAATTAAAAGCAGTGCAGATCTGAGGTGCTTCTTGTCCTCTGCTCTTGTTGTGAATTGAAGCAGCGATCACTGCTCCCCTTTCTGTGGCCTGGGAGAGTCATCCAGACGGAGGTCTCTCAGTGACCATGTCCTCTTTTCCCGAGAAGCTCACCTGTCCCTTTACTCTCAGAGTAGAGGTGAGCGTATCCCTCCCGTGTGTCATGTGGCATCCCATCCCTCCGTCCTTGATGCTCCAGGTCCCTAAAGGCAGGATGAATCGCTCTAGTCTGTTCCACATATCTTTAGAATTTATGGTTATGTCGGTGCCCGATGCCTATGCAATTCAATTTTGAATCGTCTTCCTAGTAATCTGTTTGATGTTGACTGTTCATCCATCCAGACTCAGAATTACCAGAGGGAGTGGGGGCATTTCCCCTGTGATCCAACGACAGAATGGATTCCTGAGAAGAGAAATGTCGCTTATACGCCTGGGCCCTTGCTGCTCACCGTGTGGGCTGCGGACCAGAAGCATTAGCATCACCAGGAGGAATCTGCATCTCGGAGCCGTCCCACAGCACAGATGCGGAGTGTGCATTTTCGCAAGAGCCCAGGCTCAGCCACATGCACGTTAACTCGAAGGGCACAGCTTTACGTGATTTGTCTTAACTTAAATCTTAACTAATGGACCTCAGCATGCACCTGTGATTATAAGCGCATGGAGGATGACAGCCTTGTTTGATTTGTCACGTTTAGCGAGTTTTACAGCAGAAAAGAGGAAATCAACCCCAACTTTGAGAGCCCTCCAAAGCACGCGAATAACTTTTTTTTTTTTTTTAACATCAGCTGGTCCTTGACCAGAGATGTGGGCAGTCTGTTTACATGTGTGCAAGGCGCATTCTTTAAAATAAAAACATCCCCTCTCATTTGTTTCTCTCAGCAAAGCAGAACTTCAATTATGCTTTCAGTGCACTCGTTTGGGTTGTAACGCTCACGGGTATGTTCTTTTCCATAAATTCCAAGATTATGAGGTTGATGATTCCCAGCACCTACTAAAGAGCTGTTCCCAGCCCAAGGTAGGAATGTAATTATTCACCTGCTGGAACTAATTTCCAAAGAGGTGGAAATGCCTGGCAACACTGTCTCTTAGACAAGCAAATTGGATCGCTTCCGTTTTTTAAAGGGGCTTTTTATGGGGTAATACTTTTCCTTTGCCTGTCAACATATTAGGCTACTTTCAATCACCACCAGAACATAAAGTGCTTGTTCAAACACCAGAAGTTGCAGGACTTTCTCGTTATGGAAAACTTCTTCATGGTCGCCTTTGCAGGCATCCAAGGCAGCTTTCATTTACTCCCTTGCTTGAATTTGCTTTATTACTTTACTTAACCTTCTGTCTACATTAATCTGAGTGGTAGAAAATGAAAAATAGTAGGGGAAAGTTGGAACACATGGTTTTAAAAAGTGAGACTGTTTCTAGTGATTACGGTTAACATGGGTTACTTTAAAATTTTTTTTTTTATTTTTAATTCTTTAAATCATGAACTCAGTAAATGGTTTTTGGGATATCTCCCCCACCTCCCTCCCTCCGGTGGCCCCTCCATTCTCTCACACCCCACTCTTTCTTGTTTGCTAGTCTGTGTTAAATCTGTTAGTCTCTTTCTTTCCTGCGGCAGTCTCCTTTCACTGGGTGAGCAACTGTGTTCCCAGAACCAGGCGAGCCTTGATGGTAGGTTTTCAGTCTCAGGTTTGCTTTGGGCAGCCAGTCTATATTTATTTGTGGCCTGTCCATGCTTTCTTGGAGAAGGAAGATGGAGGTCGTCTTCTCCAACCCCATCTCTGTTGTTCTGCTGCTTTACCTTACGGTTCTGGCATCAGATTTAGGGGGCCTCACCCCCTGCCATTGCTGGTGAAGAAGTTTCTCTGTGGATTCAGGCAATTGTGATTGGCCATTGTAGAGGATTTCCTCTGCCTCAGTTTGCAGTTTTTTTGTGGGGCCGATGCCCCCAGTCTTTGCCTTTGCCTTTCCCTTCCTCTCCTGTAAAGTGGGGTGGGGTGCCTTGCTCTCCCAGAAGGCATCTCCCAAATGAGGTCTTGGGTCTTCCAGACCCAGCAAGCACATAGGTGCGTTTCTTGATATCGTGTTTCTATAGATGTTCCTCCCGTCTCGCCTGGATTGGTTCTTTTAATTGTTGAGAATTGTAATTCTTTTAATTGCTGCTGTGTCCAGCTCAGGCTTGTGGGCTGGATTTTTACCTGGTCCCTCACCCGTTTTGTGATGGGGTTTGTGTTATAGATGTTCTTGCTCCTCCTGAAGATTACCTGAAGAGTGATGAAATGGAGGAGGCACACCCTCCCCTCTCCCCGCCCGCCCATGCACGGGTACCTCCCTGCGTGGGGGCAGGGCCCAGATGTCCTTCATGTGCCATCCTGATCCCCCCTTGGGCTGGGCCTGGAGGCAAATGCCTCAGCTGATCTGGGCTGCAGATGGCTGCCATCCAACAACCATCCACTGGTTGTTGGGGCTACAACCCCATCCGTCCCCCCTCCTGGGCTTTCCAGACTTGGGGGGCTTACCCTGGGGTCTTCTCCGCCCTTGCTCTCCACTGGCTAGTGGGGGGAGGGTGGGAGCCCTGGGCCACATGGAGGACTTCGGGTTGACCCGTCTACCCCCTGTGGTTGAAAGTGGGTAAAATGAAGACTTTCTGACTTGACTAACTGTTTACCCCTATCTGCTTGCTTCTTTCTCCAAAGCAGGCTACAAGCAGTTCCTTTGCAATTACCTTTAACCTTAACTGGATACACTTTTCTTCCTGCTTCTTTCTACAAAGCAGGCTACAAGCAGTTCCTTTGCAATTACCTTTAACCTTAACTGGATACACTTTTCTTCCTGCTTCTTTCTACAAAGCAGGCTACTCACTCTTCATTAGCATTTTCACTGATCACCTTTACCATTGATATGTAAAAGCCAGCCAGCTGCTCTCTGCTTTCAGCTCCAAAAAACTGCAGAAAAGAAAAACTTTAAAACACAGTTTAAAGTTTCTACTCGTGGGTCCTTACTACCATCCCCAGCCTTTTCAACCAAAATACCAAACCAATGTAAGACTATCAGTGCAGTGCAAACTAATTTATTTCTAACAAAGTGATTTCTAATTATCCTAATAACTATAAAAGAAACATGTAAGACTCAGAATATTTCAACATTGTCCCAAAACCTTTCTCAGTATTGTCCAAAGTCCTTTCCCAGATTGCCCCAAAATCCTCAGTCTCTCAGTCCTAATAGTCTCACCAATGTCCAGACAAGAGTCCATTTCCAGACGCTTGAAGACTTGTTTCTTTGACTGCTCCTCCTTGTCTTCCACGCAGTCTTCTCCTTGTCACCTTCAGGTAGCAGGAACTCCACGGTGCCAAACCAGCAAAGTTCACTTTCTTCTCAGGCCTAACTTTTGCACGGCCTCTTTCAGACACAAATCAAACTCAGCAAAGCAAACTCCAACACGGAGTTCAAATCTGCAAACTCCTTAACTGTTTTTAGCAAACATGCTGCCAGCCTGGGCCTTCCGAGGGTTGAAGGCCCTCGGTGGCCACATGGCCAAGCTCACATGGCTCACATCTTTACAAGATGGCCGATTCCCATCTTTCCTCCACTGAACCTCTCTCTCTATCCAGTCTCCATATTTAAATGTGCATCCCATCCTTCTCTTTGTTTGCACACCCTTTATATACCCTGATTTCCCGCATTCCAGGAAATCTGTTTCACCTAGACTATTTCACTTCTTTCTTCCCCCTGCATCCCCCTAAAGGGAAATTCCAGCTAAGGTCATTCCCCCATTTTAACATTACCTGTCCTTGAAATCTGCAATCTTAAACAGGAGACAATGGGGGGGGCACACCCTATCATGGTGAGCAGCTGGCCTGCATGCCCCTGCACCCTCCAGACGAGAGGACCTGTCCCGGGCCTCCCCTCCAGGCGCTACAACCAGAAGGGCTGAATTATCTTTATAGAGATGATTTTCATCAGCTGAAGGAGGTACTAAGAACATCATCTATACAGCGACACCATTAGAAGAAAGAGTCCAGGGTTTAACTATCATGTTGATGCTGATAACTCCAAACATTATGCAAACAGCTCCCCATTTGGCTACAGAGAGCAAGTCTGGAAGTCTGCATAAAAGTAGCAGCCTTATGTTCTTGTGATGTAGGTGGGGGGTTGATTCCCCTGAGAGGAATATAAAAGTCCTCAATTATATTTTGCTTTCTAGTCACAATTTTCAAAAATAGATTTTCATCATTTGTCATCTTTTCATTCACAATCGAAGACTTAAAGGCTTTAAGGCCAAACAATCTCATTGAAGCTAAGTGTTTGCCATGTTACAGAATATCCAGTGATTTCCATACTTGTCTCAATTAGGTTTGAGATGTTTCTTGTTATTAGGATGAATGCTTGTTTTTCCAAATTTTCACTCTTTGGTGTAGAAAAAAAAATAGAACACAGTGTTCTAACATGTCCCAAACAGACACGGCTGAATTTGCAAGCCAAGCTCTTTGAAACCATTGTCCAGGGTTAGCACATAGTAGGCATCTAGCAAAATGCCTCAGGAGTTGAGGAGACAGAATCATTACGGAGATTGCCAAAATACCAGCTCTCTCCATCAATTCAGAGGAAAAGAGCCATCAACAGTTTTTAAAGTCAAGCAGACAAATCAAGGAGGTACTGAGTTTTTCACCAGCTGACATGGGTGCTACGGTGAAGAAACTCATTATTAGTTGCTTTAATCACAGCACATCAACTATCTAAGTGAACCCATTCAGGAAAGGGGACGAAGAAGTAATAGCATTTGCCCACATCCCTGAAGAATAGCAACAGCTTTTTCAGAGGTAAATTGTCTGTCTGGCATCTTGGAATCAGGTCAAGTGGACAAGCATGAATGGTGCCAGATCCTCAGCACTAGTCTGTGCCAGGGCAGGGAGGAGGGGAATCATGGCAGATTGTAAATTACCTTGTCTTTCAGTAACTGAACCATATTATCAAAAAGAAAAGCTCATACATGTGAAATAAGTAGAAGCTGGTAGGATGAGGTAGCAGGAACAGAGAAGAGAGAAATTGGCAAATCGGGCTACACAGATCAAAATTAGTAACTCCCCAAAGTGGAAGAATTCACACTGTGACCATGAATGCCCCCCGCCGTGACGTTCCTCCAGTGTCCTTGGCATGCAGCTCTGGGCGCAAACCCATCACAACATAGAGAACGAAAATGCAATACCCTCCTGCAACTAAAAGGACCTTCAATCAAAAGGAATCCACTTTTGCCTACTGATTTTCAACAATATTCATTTCTGGATTCCATGTCAGCAGCAAAAAAACTGCCAGATGAGACATCTTTGTTTTGGTTTTACTGGAATTTGTTTCCAAATCACAAAGTCACAAGGCCCAGCCAGCCTCAGCAAAGGGAGGTGCGTGATGCTAAAAGTTGATGAGGGGAAAGAGGTCAGGGTGGATCGCCTTGAAGCTGGTTGGGTCTCTACTGTTTTCCTTCTGAGAGAATTTAGAGGCTGCCTTCTTCTCGCTGCATAAATCATTATCACACATTACTTGCCCTGTCAGCAGATGATGATTGTGATTTTTGGATTTGACAACCTTGGCAGGGTCTGCATAAAACTACTCGATTGAATGGGGCAGGGCTCCCTGAGAAAGATGAGGGCAAGCTGAATTTTTTCCCTGGTCCAGGCGTAGGGCAGAGACCAACTCAAATCAGGGACGGACTGGAAGCTGCCATCCTTGTTAAGGAGCTCAAACTCGAGGCCCGGTGACCACTAGCCACAGATGGGTACAAGCACTTGCATTGTGGCTAGCTTGAACTGAGACGTACTCTGAGGGTGAAATATACAGCCAATTTCCGAGTGAGTGTGAAAACAATGTAAATGATCTCATTAATAATGTATGCTGATTTCATGTTTAAATGATAATATTTTGGATATATTGGGTTAAATAAAATATGTTATTAGAATTCATTTCAGCACTTCCTTTTCCCCTTTTAAAAATGGGGCTACAGCAAAAATGAAAATTACGTATGTGGCTCGGCTGTGTTTCTGTCGCCAGTACCCATCTAGAATGCTTCGGAGCTGAGGTATGATGTAAGCCTCAGGACAGCAGGTCCTCTTTCCTGGTCAAATACCTCAACCTGCTTTTTCTTTGTCATTTATTTCTGGTAACAGGGCCCCGCCTCGATGGCCGCTGTTGTGGGACTTGCTATCCAGGGCCACCCTGGGGTCTGCTCTAGGCCCAGAGCCTTCAGCCTGGTGCAGCGGGGAGAGAGATTATTCCCTCGATGTTGTGGGTGGAAAAGAGCTATGTTGCCAAATGCTGCTCTCGGGAGCTGAAAAAAAAAACAACTTTCAGTTCATCTTCAGATGCCCAAATAAATCTCACTTCTCTCCTCCCCCACAGCAACAAAAATATTCCAATAATAAAGCATTTGTGTCAACCCAAAAGTATCCCAAAGTCTTGTGCGCCTGTAGGGAGACCTACTGCCAATAAGTCTGAGGGAAACATTTCTGCAATTACTGATCAAATACAATACAGCTAAATTTCACCTCCAGCATATCATTTTGATAATGGGTATGGAAATTATCCATTCAATAGCTATTCAAAAATAACTCAGGAAGATTGGTTACTAGATACTTCACAGACCTTCAGAATAATCCTTTCTAATCAGGCTAGTGAGAATTCAATAGGCAACATTCGTCTTGGACAAAATAACCTTTCGGGGGGTGGCAGGGAGGCAGGCTTGCCCCTTCTCCCCCTGGCCGTCCGGAAGGTGAAATCACAAACAGGCAAAAAGGCAGAGCTTGTTTCCCTGCGGGCCGCGCTGCTGCCCAATACCCACCATGCGCAGTGCAGACAGCTGTGCCTGCAAGTTAAGTGAGGCGCCTTAGTACTTATCAATCAGGAATCAGCAGGGCTTCTAGAGTTGTCCTCATTAAATTTAAAGTATATTCTCTCCCCAGCAGCAAACGTCTCCATTGCCATCCATTTCTGCACAGCCAATTTTAGGCAATCAAAGAGTGTTGGCTTCATCACTGTCTCCCCACAGCTTTCCAGCTCGACACGGTGCTTCCCAGCGCCCTGGCCCCTGACAGCCGGTGGCGCTTGCCCCCTGGTAGCCAGCCTCTGGTCCCTGCTGCTCAGTCCTTTCCGAAGCCTTTGCTCTTCCCACTGCCCTGCTCAGGTCAGGATACTGTAGTCCGGAACCCAGGCCACTCCCACCTGCCCCGTAGAAATGCTGTTCCATTCCTAGTCCTTTCTGTGGCTCCCACATTCCAGTCCTCAGCGCACCATAGACGCTTAGTGCTTGATGGCTCACTCACTCAAGGCCGTGAGGCAAGGCTGAAAAGAAGACAAGTACAAGCTGAGGCCTGGAAACACGACTCTGCTCCGGGTCGCTGTGTGATTCCTGAACAACTCACTCAACTAACCCATTGCCTCTGTTTCCCTAACCGTAACCCAGCAGTAATTATACGTCCATCCTCACGGGATTGTTGTGAGGTGCAACTGAGAGTCGTCAGGTACAAAACCTGGTACAGACTTTTGAGCATTCGCTTGTCACACGTTAAATGAGGGCTTCTTTTGGATAAGGAACATGACAAGATGCTAGGCTTCTCACAGCAAGTAGGGTCAGTTTTCTCATATTCAAGGAGTCTGCAGCCTGGAGTGGGTCACAACGGTGCAGCTAACTCTACAACGTGGCAAAATGAGATGAGAGTGTCGGGTGAAGGGATGGGGTGAGTAGATAGATGAGCATGAGAACCCCGGGCAGGGCAGAGTGATTCGTGTTGCTCTTAGTTTGAGGGGAAGTAGAAGAGGAAAAGAGGTTTCATAGAGGAAGTAGCGTTTGCACCATACCGGAAGGATGAGATGGGTTTTGGTAGACCAAGGAGGAGGGTAAGGAAGGCAGAGAGAGAGGCAGGAGACAGGCTTGGGAAGATGCTGGAGTGTCTGGTAGGGTGGGCAATCAGAATTCAGGGAGGAGTGCGAGGGAAGCGATGAACTAGAAGTACAAAGAGTTTGCTGAAGTTGAGTGCGGTGGCCTCAGGCCTGGCCAGCTCACCCCAGAGCAGTCAGACAGGGGACACAATGGCATTCGACTGGAAAGGTATGCAAACGCATGGCATATGGTCTTGGACAGAGATGCTTAAATGGCTCTCCTTTGAGGGAAGTTCGATCTATGTAATTTTGGGAAACAAACACAGACACACAAACACACACACACACACGTGTGCGTGTGCCTACACCTTCCAGCTCAGGACCCTCATAGCAAGCTGAGCTGGGCCCCGTTCGAGTGTCCCACCACATGAGGAACACAGCTGGGAAGAATGGTCCCAGCTGGGGGGATCTGCAACACCTATTAGTGAGCTGGAGTTCAAGTCCTGTAGCTAATGAAAGGCTGAAGAACGTTGGGGGAGCAACTTCATAGTTCGGAGTGCTCACTGCAGTGCTTGACTAGAAAATGGAAGGAAAGAGCACAAGGCTAGAGCAGGAAGAACAGGAGATGATTATGATACAAATCATCGGACCCAGAATTTCCTTATGGACCCCCAGAAGCCTAGTCATTACCTCTGTGGCCAGATGCATGGGAAATGATGCTTCCCGATTAGTCATCCACACACTAGCAGCTCTGTTCTCTAGAAAGTCTGCATTTTCTCAGCTTAATGAACCGAAGCGATCTTCCCACTACCACCACCACACACAGAAACAGAACACTCAATATAACTAGTGTTCGCCTGTGTCAAGGTCAAGAAAAGACAATGGAAGATCTAGACGTTGTTCTATCTTGGAAGAGAACAAGGAGACTTGATTACTAAATGCAATGTGCTACTCGGGATTGGAGCCTGGAACAGAAAAAGGATATGAGGAAAAACTGGTGAAACTCTGGAGTTTAGTTAATAGCAAGAGTGTGTGTGACTGTGTGAGTGTGTGCGTACATTTAGGAGGCCATTTTGTGCATGTCGGATACAAGGAATTGTCTAATGAAAGGGGGCGAGAAGATTCTGGTTTTAATCCTGCATGATGACATGTACCTATAATCCCAGCGACTTGGGAGGCTGAGGCTAGGAATCACTTGAGTCCACGGGTTCGAGACTACCCTGGGCAACATAGCGAGACCTAGTCTCAAAAAAAAAAAAAAATAGCCACGTGCGGTAGCATATACCTGTAATCCCAGCTACTTGGGAGGCTGAGGCTAGGAATCACTTCAGTCCATGGGTTCAAGACTACTACAGGCAACATAGTGAGACCTAGTCTCAAAAAAAAAGATTCTGGTTTTATGAAAAATCAACAATCGTTTAGAGAAGACACTTCCAGCTCATCAGGGTTTCCTTTAAAAGCTTAAACTTTTCTAGGGATGGCCATTTAGTTCTTCCTTAACACAGTCTCAAATCTCCTTTCAGACTGAAAAAGAAGGGCAATGACTATTCCCATGAGTTGAAGATAATTATAAATATAGCTGGTATCTAAGTGTATTCCAGGCTAAGAACTTAACCTGCATTTAGTTCTTTAGGCATCACCACAGCCCGATATTCACTCCCATTCAACAGATGATGAATAAACTGAGGCTTGGAGAAATTAAGGGACTTGTCAAGGCAGCCATGGGTGGTACAAGACTTGAACTTGTGCCATCCTGCTCTAGAGTCTGTGTTACTAAGTCTTGAATAGTACTCCATATTGATACCTAAATCAAGCTGGGTGTGGTGGTGTGTACCTGTAATCCAAGCGCTAGGAGCCTGGGGCCAGGGATTGCATGAGTCCATGGGTTGGAGACTACCCTGGGCAACATAGTGGCATTTAGTCTCAAAAAAAGAAATTGATACTTAAATCAGGATCACTTGGACCTACTTTTTGAGGGTCTATAGTTACAGGGGAGAAGAAAAAGAACTGGTCACCCAAGAGGTGGGCTCACTTGGCATGGCTTCTATGGGAGATCACTAGGCTGAGCCTAAAGCCCCAGTTTCACTGGAATGAGCCAGGGCATGCTCTCTGCAACACAGGGGAGAGTTTTCAAGTGAAAAACCAACTTCATGGATTTGCCCGTCCTGGAATTTCTCCCAACGAGAGACCCATGACAGATCACACCGTCACTGGTTGCTGTTGACAGACCAGAATTCAACATTGTAGTGGAAGTACTTTGTGTCTGGCTGCCATTGTACCTAAGCAAATACATCGAAAGCGTCTACTGTCATATCTAAAAGTCGCCCGATTGTCTCCCTGGGCATCTCTCTGAGAGAGAATACTCGAGCCCACACACAGCACCATGTTCACACTTCCTTATTTGGCTGTTCCCGCTATAAAGGAAAGATTAATTAATGACCTTTGCAGTTCAATGCATAACTATCCTTCAAACGTATTCACTCATCCTTTGCTTCATTTTCTTTGTTGCTTTCCAAGAGAAGAGACAACAGGGTACATATTTCTGTAGAACAATAGATTATTATCCTAATTATAGTTGCCTGGTGTTTTCTACACTTTTACCATTTTATTAAAAACAATTATCTGAGAAGAACCAATCTTTTGTAATACCTACCCTATTGTTCTCATTTCTCTCTGATTCTGATGAGGTCTCTTCAAAGGGCATTTTATTCATAATTATAGACTATAGGGCAATTGCTCAGAAACTGAGTCCAGGAGATATTTTGTGGAGATTAATTTTTCTTGTACTTCTTGATCCAATTATATCTTTAGTTTTTTTTTTAAAAACTAGCCACTTAATAAACCTATTTCTTTTCTGTAAGCCAAGCTTACTGCCTATTTGTGATGACAACACGAAAGCATATTTTGAAAGAGTGAATATTTTAGAAAAGTATAAAGTAGTAAATATGATTTTTTTGTTGTTCTTTGAATGAGTCCTTTGCACATGAATAGGTGGAAGCTAAAGGAGCCTTCAATGAAAGCTCTCTCCTTTGTGAGAGGGAGCCCTGGAGGGCATGATATGGCAGCTTCTGGTCATCTCAGAACCTCTGGCAGTGGGACTATATTTTGTAAAAATCAGTCTCTGTCAAAAGATTTCTGGGTGAAGGGATGGATAAGTCCAACGAGGTGGACAAGCAGCGAGTGTGGATGAGGGGGTTCAAGTGACAGTACCACGTAGGAGAGTAGACAGCAGCATCCAAACAATATTGAATTTTTCAACTTCCAAACTTTCGGGCCACACCCCCTAGCGAGCACTACATTGAACATCCCCACCAGAAGACATGATCTTGTGTGAACCATGCAGCCAATGTGCTTGTCCTCTTGTGACCCCGAGTTACTCTTCTGCCATTTTTTAAAAGTAAAAATGGGTTTTATTTGAAAACAAATCAACAAAAGTAGAAACCACCCACGCACTATAGGTGACTGACACAGCTGATGGCTGGGCCTGGAGTCAGAAGTACCATCTATTTGAGGATGTCCAGCATCAGAACAGGTCCTGTATCAGCTGTTTTTAAAAAATAATTTATTTGTATGTATTTCATATCTTTGTATTCCCCAGGGTTCAAGCACCACCTCCCCTCCCTGACCGTTTCCACCCTCCCCACCCCCAGCTGTGTACTTTAGTTTGGTTGTTAGCTTGCTTTGACTTTTCCTCCTGGCCTTTTGTTTGTTTTTCCTATGTCCCATATATTAGTGAAACCATTTGGTTTCTGTCTTTTTCTTTCTGACTTGTTTCTGCTAATATGATTTCTTCTAGGTCCATCTATGTTGTCTCAAATTCATCAAATTTGTCATTTTTATGTTTATTTTATTTTTTGAGACTAGGTCTCACTATTTTTGTCTTTGGAACCACAGGCGTACATTACCCGGGGTACCACAGACTCAAGCAATCCTCAGCCTCATCTTCCCAGGTAGCTGGGATTACAGGCGTGCACCACCACATCCAGCTAGTTTTTTGGAACTAGGTCTCACTACATGCCCCAGGCGGGACTCAAACCGTGATCCCTGGTTCTGGCCGTGACTTCCTAGGCTGCTGCTTACAAGCACGCACCACCCATGCCCGGCCAAATTTGTCATTCTTAATTGATGAGTAATATTCCATCTTTTTCCTCCATTTGTCTATTTTGGGGCATTTGAGTTGCTTCCATGTCCATGCAATTATAAATAATGCTGCAATAAACATCCGGGCACAGGTGACCCTTTGTACCCACATTGAGGTCTCCTTTGGGGAGATTCCCAGAAGAGCGATTGCTGGGTCGAATGGTAGTTCCATTTTAATTAGTTTGAGGGTCTTCCACAGTTTTCCATAGTGGCTAGACAAGTTTCCATTCCCACCAGCAGTGTAAGAGTGTTCCTTTCTCTCCACATCCTCGCCAGCACTTATTGTTGCCTGTTTTTTTGATGCGGGCCATTCTTACTGGTGTAAGGTGGTATCTCATTGTGGTTTTGGTTTGCATTTCCCTGATTGCTAATGACATTGAGCATTTTTTCAAGTGCCTGTTGGCCATTTGTATTTCCTCTTTGGAGAAGTGTCTTTTTAGCTCTTCTCTCCATTTTTTGACTGGGTTTCTTGTTTTATTTTTGCTATTGTGTGAGTTCCTTGTGGATCTTTGTTATCAAACCCTTATCACTTTTGTGGAGGGCAAAAATTATCTCCCATTCAATTGTTTCTTTTTGTTTTGTCTGTCATCTCTTTTGCTCTTGTACCAGCTCTTGTCACTCACCTGTGCATGGCTGTTGAAGTAACATTTAGCAGAATCTAACTACTAGGAGGTTGAATCACAATCTTTTCCTCTCTAATGATCCTTTGAAACATTCATCCCCAGGCCTGAGCAGATAAGGCACTGCATACC
>PVHY01013306.1:0-30963 GCA_004024945.1 Uropsilus gracilis
AAAGAATATCTGTTCCTGTGCTGGAACACACCTACTCTAGATTCTCCTGGCCTCAAACTGGAGAAAATTGGCTCTACAGTCCCCAAAACCTGGCTCGGCAGAGACGGAGGTCCTACCAAAGCTGATATAGCTTGGGGGGTGGGGGGCTCTGACAAGTCCTATCCCTACAGGAACCATGGGTATGCTACCTGGACAAGGTCCCTCCACTTCCATCTAGCCCGGTGTCAGCATGGGGCAGGGGAATCTCTTGTCCTGTGTCTCAGGGTGTGGGTGGCACAGGGAGTGGGGGAGGCAGAGACCTGTGTGAGAGAGCAGCTTTGCTTGAGACTATAGCCCATTAGTAGCAAAGTTGAGACGGAAATTGTAGGGCTCAGAAACACGCATCTAAGCAATGCTGCCTCCTATGGGAAACTAAGATCAAATCCAAGGGCCCAAGCCTGGCATCTGGCATTCAGAGACACCTGGGGAAGTAACCTTGTAGCAGAGAACAGGTCAGTATCCTTCTTGTCTGGATTACTCTTCGTTTCCAAACCGACCTAGTACCTATGACACATACCTCATCTGGAGGCGTCCTTAGCTCTTCCGTGTAGTTTTTTATCACCTGCTCTGGCTCTGGTTTTGGAACAGGTCCTAGAAGACAGAAGAACATAACTGGTGTTCCAAGGAGCGGGGGACTGGAGATACTGAAATCAAGGAAGGAGGTAAGGAGAGTCCAAGCTGCCAGGAGGGATGTTAGAGGGTTGAGAAGGGAAGGTTAGTGTGCAAGAGACATCAAGCAAGGTACACTCCAGGGCTCTGACTGGCCAAGCCCTATGCCAGCCACCCACTGGAGGCCCCATCCAGCCCACACCAGGAGCCATGGGGGTGGCAGCCATGGGGTAGAGTCAGCAGGCGGTCACAGCCCCTGGGAGTCAGTGCTGGGGCCCAGCCATGTCCCTGTGCAGTCAGGAAACTGAATCCGGGTTCCTGGGAGGACACACAAAATCATCGAACAGCAGCTTCTAAAACGAACTACTCTGCGGCATATTCTGGCAGTGTTATTTTACTCAGCTTTCATCATTCTGTGTGAAAGTCTCTTTCCGAAAAGTTTAAGGAGCCAAGCACGTAGCAGGCATCTGTGCTGCTGACTGTAGAGGATGACCACACTGACACTGCCATGAAAAACTGGGAAGCCTTTCCACACCTGTCCCTGGACTGTGGGGCCTCAGTTACAGGACAGCTCTGTTCCTATGCTGAGCAGTGTGGGAAGCAGCAGAGCTGCAGCAGGGGGACTCCCTGCCCACCCTGCTCCTCTGTATACACACAGGACGCTGGGAGGGGAGGTCCTGCACTTAACAGGCGCCACCCCAGAGGCTCCCCCACCTGTAAGAGAGATCAGCTTTGCCCTGGAAGGGCAAAAGCAGAGCCAGAAGATGGCAGTAAAGCCTATGCAGAGCCCAGCATGGCCTGAGAAAACGACCCCACCATCCTGCCCAAAGGTCATTGCTGGTTTTCAGTTTTAACCCAAACTTAAAGTAATCAGTCTGTGCTGCAAAGACCCAAAAGCCTAAAGGCTCCGTGGCTAAGCTCCCTGTAGACCAGAGAGGGTCAGGGGGACAGTCATGAGCACAGCAGAGAGACTGGGGCCCACTGACATCAGGTTTGAAATGCTGTGACCAAATCATGTCATCATGTGACTGAATCCTTCATCTACAATGGTGGCCATGGCTAAGGCTAACCAAGGCTGTGATGGTTGTAATGTAAGGGCATTAGCCACTACCACCCCAATGACAGCTACAAGCAGTGGCTTACCACACACCCCACATTAATCCTTCTGCATACAAATACCCCTATACTCATATACCACCTCTAAACACACCCATACCAACATCTACCAAGCATGTGCCACACGTGCACACCCACCATCCATACCACACTCCCCTATATAAATACACATCCCCATACACATACACACACCCTTCTACATACATACATACATACATACATATATATATATATACACACACACACACATACACATACACAAACACTCCCACCTTCATCCTCTATCCTCTACCCCATACTCTCCCAGGACCCCGATTCTGGTCACTGTGGTGAGAAAGCCAGGCCAAAACACAATGACCACTGGAACTGGGTCGCTGTCCTGGTGGTTGGGACTCCCCTCAGAGTGAAGGAACAGGCTTTTAGAAGAGCCTGGTGGCCAGAAGTCTGGGCCCCAGACCCCAGCTGCTGACACCACCTCTTGCCCTACCTTCTGTGAGCACATTTCTCAAAAAATGGGCCAGCCGGTGACCATCAACGCCATGAAGAGGACACCTGAGCCCAGAGGGTCAGAAAGGCCAAAGGGTCTCTTGTGAGACCCTGGATGAACTCAAAAGGCTCGGGTAGCTGGTGACTACCCTGCTCACAGTTCCACCTCCCAGGCCAGAAGTTCCAAGGGCTGCCCCAACAGCTGGAGGTGGTGGAGGGTCTGGCAAGAGGGTCTGTGGAGGGGCAGCAGCCATGACTGAAGCAGCCACCATCTGTGCATGTCCTATGCTCCCACAACCAACTGTTGGGTAGGAAGCACCGGTGCATAAATAGTGACACTGAGGTGAGGTAACAAAGCTCCAGCATGCCAGAACAAGAGCTCTGAGCCAAAGCTGGGTTCCCTACTCACAGGTCCCCAAAGTCACTGACAGAGCCACAGCTGTCTTTAGAAACAGTGGTTTTAGGATGTAGTCCTCAGACTCCTCCATACAAGTGCTATTAGAACTTTGCACCTTCCACAGTTTTGAAACTCCTTCCTTCTTGGGTCAGGCAGTAGTAGGCTCTAAGTAGGCCCCCAAGGGGACTGGGACCTTTCCTAAGGCACAAATTGGCCCAAGCGGAAGGGAAAGCATCCCCCACTCTGAGTCAGGCCTCACCTATGCCTGTGTGCTCACCAAGTCACAGAGGCCTCAAGGCCTCATCCCAACTGTGCCAGGGAAAACAGGACCTGGACTCTGGTCTCACTCAGAAAGTAGATTTCCAGGGGGACACCCCTGCTTCTGCTGCGCAGGGCAGGGAGAAGGCCGCTCAGCCCATCTCCCAGCAGGGAAAGGAAGCAGAGAGGCGCCATGGGGTTCCAGAGAAGAGGCTCAATGCGGGACAGTCAGAGGCAGTGGAGGAGGCTTAGCAGAGGCCAGAGAGGATTTGTGAGTAGGAACTACCTTTCACGGACATTTTCCTCAATCTCTTAACTGAGCTGTGACTTTTAGAGGCCAGACAGGAGGCGGGAGGGCTGGTGGGCTGAGGTGCGCGGCTAAGACACACAGGGAGTCCAATGGCTGACATCAGAATACTCGTCATGCCTACACAGGATGCGAGATCAGACATGCAGAGGGGAGAAATGTTAGCAGGAGTCATACAGCACGTGACATCCACAAATCCTGGCCAAGGCTGGGAGGTGGCACTTGAACAGCCATCAGGACCCACCGATCTCGCAGAATCTGACCACCAGAGGCTGCCTGGGCCCAGCCAGGCTGACAAGGCTAAGCTCCCGGCCAGAAAACAGTGAGCCCAAGCCCTGCAGGTGTCCACACATGCAGCCCATCACCCTGCACCCAGAGCATGTTTGCTCCAGGAGGGCAGAAGGCAGAACCACTCTGGAAGACTTCCTAAGCAGTTCCAGAGGCATCTTCCTGTGCCAGGCGAAAGGGGTGACATTGAAGGGCACAGCCACGCTATGAAAACCTGGAAGGGTCTCTGCTCACAGCCCCACCCCTTGCTCCCAGACTGTGCCCTCCTGGTTCTGGTCACTCTACCGCCACTGGTGTGCTGCCCAGGTGCCTCCAGAGCCATGGCTGGGGTGGGAAACAGGAATGCTGCTCTTGGGTCTGCTTCCCGGAGCAGGCATCCCTGGAATGCACCTTCCTTCCCCCATGCCTTCAGAGGGGATTCATTCAAGTCCCTCTGTCTCCCACCCCCCATATGCCCAAAGGGGATTGAGACACACAGTAGGCAGTCATGCTGAGATGAACCAGCCACTGTGACCAGTGCCTGCACCCCTGGAGGGCCCTCACCCCACACTGCCCTCTGGGAACTTTGAGGGTGACACTTCCTTGAACACAGCAAGTACAGCTGCCAGAGTTCCTCTTCCTGTTCCTCCGCTCCACCCAGCCTGTCCTGTTGTCCATAGGACCCACTCAATCCCCCCCTGCTTTCAGTCTGGCTCAAAAGCACCTCTCCCCAGGGGAAAGTTCCAGGGCTTCTCCTTAGCACCCCATCCTGAGTGTGGCTTTCCAGGCAGAGTGGGCAACCTGGGGCAGGAAGCGGCGACGCTGGCCTGCTGGGCTTCATTCTCCACCCGGGACAGATGACGCACACATCTGCCCCCTCCAAAGGTGGCTCAGAAAGGGAAGGGAAATCTTGACTCGGGAATCCACCTGGGGCAGAAGAACAAGGGCACTCTGATGGCAAAGGTGCCCAGTCAGGGCAGAAGCAAAACCCAGACAACAGTCTGGGCAACACCACTGAGAAGGACAGGACACTGAGTGGAAGAGAAACAAGCTGTGCCTCAGAAGGCCAAGGCTGGCGCCTGGAGCATGCCACCAGCCTCTCAGAGGTTGTGCCTGGACTCAGAAGCACATTCCCTTGGGAACTGTCAGGTGGACAGAAAGAGAAGCAGGCACAGGAGCAGCAAGATGGGCAGAAGGGAAACAGGGAGAATTTTCCTTAGGAGAATCTGGGACTTTGTGCTGACTGGCCTCTGCTCCAACATCCATCGACTTCAGTCCACCAGACCTCCCCTCCAGGGCCCCCTTCCCTGACATACTTACTATCCAAAAGGCCACACTCCTCTGTAGGCCTTTCTCCTTTACTGCGGGTGGCATTCTTATTATCCCCTGTTTTTGTGACTGTAACCCCCACACCCATCCCACTGAGCCCCCAGGGCAGGGCCTGATCCTAGGAAATATACAGAATCCCTTCTTTCCGGGAATGAAGACACCCCAAGGCTACTGTCACTGGCCCCCGAGAGACCAGCAAGACAGCAGTCCTGCCATCATCCAGGCAGCACCTAGTCCCTTGCATTCAGGTCACAGACACTGTACCTCAACTTGGAAGCCTGTAAAGAAGTGGCAGTGGCCTGTCTGTGGGTCTCCTTTTTGTGGGAAGGTTGAACTCCTCAAACCCAACACTTCACAAAAGTAACGTCCAGTGGAAGAGGTGAGAGGGAGACATTAAGAATGGACCATGTTATCTTCCCCAACAACAAGGCACAAGAATAAAGAATAGTCCCCTAAAATCCTCACTCCTCCAGTCACTGTAGAGGGTCCTCTACTCATCAGGGTGGATTCACACTTTATCTGTCAGAGTCCAAGACAGCAAAATGCCTGCAAGACACCCTCTGATGCCACAGACTGGCCTTCTGTCTAGTGCCCAGGGCTCAGAGCCAAGCCTTCTTCTCCTCTGGCTCTGGTCTTATCAAGCTGGGTTCCAGTCAGTGCGGCTCTTCCCTGCTGACACACCTTGAGCAAGTTAGAGCAGCGTGAAATGCAGAAGCTCCTCCTTCCCTGAAGCTGGGGAACCTAGCTTCTCACCCCTACCTCCACCAAGGAGTAGTCCAGGCCAGGCCACACCACAGCTAACGAGACCGTCACCTGAGGCACGCTGACCTAGAGGTGGTGCTCCCTGGACCTCCTCTCCCACATAGAGGGGTACAGAGTCCTTCCTGGGACTTGCAAACCTAGCTGCTAATCCCTGTGCGCAAGTGTTCACCTCACTGCAGTCACGCACATTTTAGAAGGAACCCATGGCACATAACCGAGTCCTGCTTCTTGGGGTTTATCTAGGGATTTCTTCTGTTTTGGGGCCCTCGACATCTGTCCCACCAACAAGCACAACCAGAGCCCTGGTGTTCAAGAGAGGTGGCACCTGGTCATGGGCTCCAGAGTCTAATCTATCCTAGCTGGGACCACGTTTCTGAATGTTGGGGGGTCATTTTCTCCAATGAACAAAGCAAAGATAAAATGCCTGTTCACCTCCAGGACTGCTTTGTGAACCAAGACAATAGGGACACTGAAGACAAGCTGGGACACAGCCTAGAGAGGGTCGTCAGCCTCAAAAGCAAGAGGAAAGGGAGCAGCAAGAGCTACTCAGGCCCCAGACCACCTCAGAAATGTGTGTGGAGGGGTTATTGTAAGATCTGTTAGAACCCTGGTAATGAGGGTTGAGTGGACCTGGGTCACGTGCAGGTCAGTCTGTTTCCCTATAATCTTTCTCCAGCAAGACCACTGCCACATGTATTAAACACAAGCACACACATGCGCACAAACACACACTTGTACCCACGCACAAAGAGGTCTGACTCACTTGTTATCTGATGCCACAAAATCTAAACTGGGCAGGAACTTTCTAGCCCCATGTTTGCTTACTATTCCCTTGGCTCTAGCAGAGGTTAATGGCTGAGCAGCTGAGGCAGGGTCTACCCTATGGGTCCTCCTGGCTCCACCCACCCAATCTCCTACCATCTCACCATCTCTCTAACTGGTCTATCCACTTCCCACTCCCCCATCCCTGTGAACTCATACATTCCCACAGAGGGAAAGGTCACCCCATTCCACCCCAGACTGTTATTCTGAGCTGCACAGTCAAACTCTCACAGCCTTGGGTCAGCTCTGCCTGTCTCCACCCAGAGTCATCATCCTCACTCCTTTGAATGCCCACCTCCCTAGATTCAGAAGCCCAGATTCTGAGGTCAAATCCTAGCTTCCAAGGGTTGGCTGACCCAGAAGTGCTTAGAATTCTTTGTGTTTCAGTTTCCTCAGAGGTGAAGTAGAAATGAAAGTTTCTCCCTAACAGTTTCTGCTGGAATGAAATGAGTTAACAAACATGCAAAGTGCCTATTTAGCCAGCTCCCAACACTAATGGTTTATTACAGCACCACCACTGAAAGCTGGATACTGGCCTCCTCTTCCTCCGATCTCACAACCAACCCACTCACCAGGTGTGAGGATCTTCTCTGGTCTGCTGCCATGCCCCATCAGGTGTTGTTGCCTCACCTGATGTATGAAGTCAAGTTCCGGAGCACCCTGCCTTGAGGCCTATACCCGCCACACCCCAGTCCTCCTGCACTCCAAAGCCACTCACCTAACACAGGAACTCTGCTTAATCTTATTCTTCTGCTTCAATCTTTAAATGACAGAGGTTCACGAACATTGCTTAGTCTTAATTTTCTACGAATATTACATTTCCCGTAAGTTAAGAAGAAACCTTTAGAGGCTCCCAATACTTGTGAAAAAAAAATTTTTAAATAGTCCCACGATGAATGGTTAACAAAAAAATCTACCTGACACAAAAGCCATATATTCAAGATGTCACTCTGGCCAAAGCAGTTCTGAGTTCCCAATGAGTTCAGGGAAACCCCAAAGGACAGAAAAGTAACCCATGAACTATAATTAATTCAAAGTGAACCAAACACTTGAAAGATGGGGAGAGGTCCGTATCAGGCACCCACTATCATGAGGCATAACTCCACCAGGAGCCAAGGAAGGGAGCATGCCGGCTTACTTCCCCAGGTACAAAAAAGAAGGGGCACTGCTCCCCCAAGGAGCCCCTTTGGCTAGCCATGAGAACACAGTGGTAACAAGAACACTGGCCACACATTCTTCCCCTTTTTCCCCCACCTATCCTTCTGCACCACCCCTTGCCCTCTCCCCTCCTTAAGTTTGTCCTGGAACAGGAGCCTACCTGCAAGGGCTTGCTGGACCCTGCTGGGCTTCGGCATCTGCACGGGCACAGTGGTGGGGACACTCCCAGGGCTGCTTGAAGGGCCGCTGGGGAGGGAGGCACTTGGGAAGAAAAGAGAGCAAAGCTTAACATGTGCAAGGTGACTCTACAGGGATGAGAGCCAGAGAAACAGCAGGTTAGGAATACACCAGAGCCCTAAGACCCCCTCTTACAATGTTGCCCTCACACTGCCCCTGTGAGCGAAAACTTTTGCTTTTTTCTATTTTTTTCTTCTTAAACTAAAGATCTTGATAAACACTATCTGGAAAGAGGATCACAGCGAATTTCACCACTCAGACCCAAACTAACCTAGAGAACTTGAGCATTTCTGATGCTAACTCAGAGCCTGAGCTACCATCTCTGGAAATCGCGGAAGGAAAGTGAAATTTGCAGCCAGACGAAGGGGACTGGCAGGTAGGACAGAGACACCCTCTGTCTGACCAGTAACAAGAAGGAAGGCTGGGGAGCTAGGAGTCTCATCTTTTTACAAGGTGTCAAGAATAAAACTTTAGGCATCACAGAAATGTTTTCCGGAGTCTTTCAGAGGTTCTGAAGACAACACTAAAGGAGTCCTCAGCTCACTAGCTTTGTCCAAATGACTCTGGTCCCTGCACAGAAAGGAGATAGGCAGAAACCACCCCCACGAGCAGTCAAGATCAACACCACCAGCAGTTAAGACAAATCATATCAGGAACCTCAAGAAACAATACTTCAAGGAAGACAGAACACTTTTTGTGTTCTGCCAAAACTACATAGCCTTGATTCCATCAAGAGATAATATCTGGCCGGGCACAGAGGCTCGTGCCTGTAAGCTTCAGCCTATGAAGTGGCTGGGGCTAGGGATCGTGGTTCGAGTCCCAATTGGGGCAACACAGTGAGACCTAGTCCCAAAAAAATAGCTGGGTACGGTGGCACGCACCTTTAATCTGTTACCTGGGAAGCTGAGGCTGGGGATTGCTTGAGTCTGAGGTACCCCAGGCAATGGAAGCCTGCGGTTCCACGGGCAAAAATAATGAGACCTAGTCTCAAAAAATAAAAGGAAAAAAAAAAAAAAGATAATATCTGATAAAGAAATTAAGGAACAATCAACAAAGTAATTCTTTGACAGTATCAAAGTTAAAGATGTAGAAAGAAAGCCGGGCACGGTGGCTCGTGCTTGTAAGCTTCAGCCTATGAAGCGGCAGGGGCTAGCGATCGCGGTTCGAGTCCCGCCTGGGGCCCGTATAGTGAGACCTAGTTCCAAAAAATAGCTGGGTATGGTGGTGCATGCCTGTAATCCCAGCTACCTGGGAAGCTGAGGCTGGGGATTGCTTGAGTCTGTGGTACCCTGGGCAACGAGAACCTGCGGTTCCATGGGCAAAAATAGCAAGACCCAGTTTCAAAAAAAAAAAAAAAAAAGATGTAGAAAGACCTTGGAAAGACGAAGTAGGAGAAATGACAAGTGCAAAATGAGATTCCAGATAGGACCCCAGCGCAGGAGAACAACTGTAGGAAAAACACTGAAAATTGGAGAAAAAAACAAACAAAAAACAAAAAATTAGTTACTACATTAACTAAACTAAATGCTTGGTAACTTCCTGGCTCTGACAACTACAGTGATAAAAGACATTAACATCAGAAGTTGGGTGAGGAAGACATGGAGATTGCACTACCTTCACAACTTTTCAGGACATCTAAAATTAGTTTAAAGGTTTGATTCCCACAGTGACTATGTTTGCATCATTCATTTGGTTTTAAACCCTATTTTTAACAGGATAACAAATCCATGACATTATGGTTTGGGAGGAGCCCTGTATTAGAAGAAATGTTGGCAAAGATGGCCAAAGAAACTTGCCAGCTTCTTTCTGCACTGATTCACGTGTCCCCCAATCCACGCCTGCCCACGGTAAAGACACTGACCTAGGAAGGGTTATGAAAGTATGTCTGCACTGCAGTTCCCCAAGGACAGGGCCTGGGTTCAGTCTTCTCTGTTCCACTGGGCCCAGATTCTTCCCTACTACCAAGCAAATGTCACAGATTCCACCAGTGGAAACTAAAGGATCTGTACCAGAAACCTCATCCTCAGCTGATGCTGAAGACACCAGGGCTGTGTGCACAGCACATCCATCAATATATGCCTGAGTAGCGAACAAAGAGTAGTGAACATAAGTTCTTATTTATGGGTCATTCTCCCAAAATATTACAGACTGTGAGGAAGTGCTTCTTGCCCTCCTCATCTCCTCTGAACTCTGGTAACGCTGCGGGAGAAGGGCTGGGTGTTCAGGACACCTCGGCAAAGGTGCTGGCCCCAATAAACTGTTCAATTTGGAGCAAGTCTGCCATTGCTTCCTGAACCAGTTTCTCTCGCTCTCTCTCTTTCAAGGAAATAAATCATTTCCAATGTTCTCTGAAGGGAATTCTCAGACTCTGTAAGTAATGGCACCGGACAAGCCTCTCCAAGTCTCCTTCATCTCCCTAGTCAACTGCTGGAGCACTGAATCTGAGCCTTAGCTGGAAAGCCAGGAAAATGAAAGCTTGGCTCTACAACTCCACAAAATTAATGTGCTCTTCTGTGGGAGAGGCACCACTGCCCCAGAGGGTCCGGGAAGTCGGGTTTTTCTTCCTGGGAAGCAACATGTATCTGAGGGAAAAGGCCTAGTTTCAGACCTACTGCAGACAATGAGGCTTCCCAAAGATACTTTGACTGGGACCAGGGACCAGGAATCATGACTAAATGTAGTGTACAGAGTTGTCACAAAACGTTGTGACATTGTCCCTAAGTCTTATCCCAAGTCTTTTCCCAGACAATTCCCTGTTGTGCTCAGAAGGACTTCAAGGTTCCAAGATGGGAACTCTCAGAGGTGGACAGAACTTCAGAGGTCATTGACTCCATCCACCACACTCTCAGGGCTTGGACTGGCCTGGGTCCCCAGTGTGTGACACCATGTGCCCCATGAAGTGGCCTTCCTTGAGAGTTCCCTGCAGCAATTTATTACCTTGGGTACCCCGCCTGCTTCCCCTGTTTCTGGTTCTTCTTACTAGACCTTACCTGATTGTCCTGTCTGGGAGCCTCCTGGACTTCCAAATGGAACTAAGTCATGCACCATGAGGACTCCCAGTCATCTACTCAGATGGGATTTGACAGTTCTAGGTAAGGGGCAGAGCTAGGAGGCTGGAGAGTAAGGAAGAACAGAGGACCCTCCTTTCACCCCCAAATAATCTTGAGAATCAGGCCAGGCAGTTAGACCTGGGAGTCTGAGAGCTTGTGCAGTACAAGGAATTTAAGATGTAGAGTCTGGAGACCACTTTTGGTGTCCTTGGGCATTGTCAAGCCCCCTTTTCTAAGTTTCTATTTCTCTATCCATAAAATGAGAATAATTTCAAAAGTTCCCTAGAGTGGTTATTAGGTTCAATGTGAAGCCCAACACTAATATCCAATGCTGGTCCCAGGTCTCCAGAGCAGAGACAGGAAAGTCTGAAGAGTCAGACACCTTCCCACCAGGCTTCCCATCACTAAATCCTGCAAACCAGAGCAAACTGACCAGTCCAATTCTCAAATCTCAGGAGAAAAGAAAGATGGGAAGGCCTGAGAGCTGAGCCAGCTAAAAAGCTGAGCCAAGGGACTATAGCAGTGAAGAGGAAAGCCCACTGGAACGTCCCATCAGGCATTGCTGTCAGCAGAAGAGGCAGGTGCTTTTAGAGGCAGGAAAATCATAATAAGAGCAGGGCAGATGAAAACAAACTGGGACAACCATTTTCTAGGCTTGTCAGTTAGGGCGAAGTGCCCTGAGGCAGAGCCACTTGAGCTGCAACAGACAGCAGGTCATAATCACCACCCCTAGTCATCAAAATGTTAACTAAGTTGGCACAACCCTCTATTAAAGACAATGAGAATGTGCATGACATTTTGGAGTTTTCCATCTAACAAAGTTAAAACACAAGTTTTGGAGCTTAAAGGGATAAACTTCAGCTACCAGAAAATTTACTTAAACCCAGCAGCTCAGTGACAAATGATGTACCTACTCTCTATGTATTACGCCTACTCAGAAAGTCTCCCAGGCACAAGGAAATCAGCCACCCAGGTTTTAACCCAGATTGAGTAAGAAGGGATATGAAAACACATGGGTTCCCCAAAACCACCCCACATGGGTTCCACAAATTTTCATTTCACTGGCTCCCATGTTATTTCTAGTGGCTACCAGTAAACACAAAAGCACAAGGACCCCAGGCTTCCCCAGCCACTAGCTCTGCAGCTCACAACTCCTCCATACAATGGTAACTTTCACCTAGTGGTGCTTTCATTTGGCTTCAGAAAGAAACCACAGCCCCTAGGGAGACCAAGAAATAGTGTCCTCAATCCTCCCAGCCCTGCTGGTTAAGAGGTCAGGGGTTTATTAAGCCATCTCTGATAATAACACCCATTATAGAAGGGCTAAGTGATGAGGGCCCACTACAAATGAGAAATGGAAAACCCTGTTTTTCAAGGGTAGGATAGGCCCATGCAAGTGAATTGTACCCCTCCCAGCTCCTAAAAAGCTGGAGGAGAACAAGAGGAACACCCACCTCAGGAGGCAGGCCCTTTTGAGTCTGTTTCAACTAATAGAGCCGGCTGGCCTAGTTCCCTCCTGGCTTAAAAGGCAGGGCAAGCAGCAACATGTGCGGACCAGTGGTGAAAGCAGGACTGGCTGGCCCAGCTTGCCTCCTTTCTGTGATTCGCTGAGCCTGCGCCCTAAAGCCCACATCAGCGTCTCTCGGCCCACAGGCTGGGAAAGGGAGACCCCAGCCAAGTATCAGGGAGAGTACTAGGTGTTAGAAGAAACCAAGCCCAGTCACATGGCTCCATCCTAGAATCTCAGCTCTGGAACTGCCTAAAAATTTGTCTTGCAAGGATCCTTTGCAAGTACCTAAGTTCACAAGACTAGGTGTACATACTGAATTAAAGCTCCAGCCATGTTGATAATCATTCTGGGTTGATAGACACAGCACATATGGCTCTAAGACAACGGCCCACAGATTGGGGGGGTGCTTACAGAGTCCTGTTCACTTATATCTACCTAAACGGGGGCCCTCCATATACTTCCACTTCCCAGAAAGATATCAGATCCACCTGTCCCAGCTCCCAGAAGAGACCTTGACCAGTCCAGAGTCCTTCACCCTCCTGTCTACATGACCCTTCCCTTAGGACACCCCGCCCCCTTCTTCAAGAGTGCTTCAGGAACTGTTATGCATTCTGGGTTGAAGCCCAGATCCGCCATTTAACTGTTGTCAGCCTCATCAGCCTCAGTGTGCCTAAGTTGAAGAAACCACCTACCACAAGGCTGTTAAGGAATTAATGAACACAGACAGATGAATACAGGCATCACTCAATAAGCGCTGGCTATAATGTGTGCTCAGTGAATAGCAATTGAGCCACAAGGCTGTAAAGAAGATGCCAACTTGTCTGAAACCTGGATTAAAACAAAACAAAACAAAACAAAAACAAAAACCCTAGAGGTCCAAAGCTACCAGGGAGGTCTCAGTCACCTTGAGAAGCTTCAGCCTTTAACGTAGTCAAGTGGGGGAGGTATGGCGCTGGTGAGCAAAGTGGTGCTAAGATGCTCAATTACCAACATCAGCCTCAGAGAACAGGGTGACCACAGGGCAGCCACACACTCACCTGTCCAGTTATGACCTGCCCAGGTGTTCCTCTACCAGAAGCAGCCCCAGCCCACCCTTTACTGTGAATTTCCAAAATGTTACCCAATCCCCAACATTAAGGAATGATGAAAAGACTATAACATCAGAAGCAGATCTCCAAGCTACTCAGAGTTCCAAGCAACTCCAAGGGGTGTCTGATTTTAGTACATCATCCACTCTGGATAAGGCCTATTTCATCCTCTTTCTTGGGGTGCAGAGTACTCTGAGACACTGAACTCTGAGACACTGCCACTAGCCACCCACCACACTTAGCATTCTTGCTCTCCCCACCAACTTCTAAGCACTAAAACTGGGCTCACATCCTTCTCCTGGACAAGACCGTGGGCTCAGGAGCACTGAGGATTCCATGTCAGTCTTCAGTGCTGAGTACATAGAGACTACCAAATGTTGTCAAGTAAAAGGCACCAGCAAAGTGGCACAGAGGCACTGGTCAACTGTGTGCAACTTTGCTCTACACATTCTGGTCCCTATAAATAATAAAAAGATTACTAATTTTAACCCATGTGGCAACTACTGGCACTCAAGTACCAAGTCTGGAAGGGACACAAGGTTGCGGACAGCCTAATACCTTGGGGCACAGTGGGGCACGGCACATACAACTGAGACAATACAGCAGAATAACCAAGGGGCAGGCCCCAGACCCGCAGGTATGTGGGTGAGGCTTCCGGCTACATAAAAGCAGAAACCCAGGCCTGGTGACAAAGCCACGCTCAATCACAAAAGATACCTGGCTCCACTGGCAGTGGATGATCCTGGGGGTAGATGCTGCAGTCCCAAGTGGGAGAGGCTGGAGTGGTAGAGGGGCTGGCTTCCCAAGGAGGGCGGTGCCCCACCCCAGGGGTTGATGGAATTCAGCCGGGGAGCAGATCTCGCCCCAGAAAGTGAGGGCTTGTTGTACGGGGCAAAGGCCTGGTGGGCCCCAAAGACAGCGGCAGTCCTGTGGGGGGGCTGGAGGACAGGGTACGCAGGGAGGTTGGTCATGGAGTGGCGGTAGCGACCTGACACTGGGCCAGTTCCGCTGCCGCTGAGGCACTGGTGGCAAGAGCAGGCAACTCCCGTGTGGCCCGGCGGAGCAATGACGGTGGTCACCGGGTAAGGGGACCCCGTCTGGCGCCGCACGCTACGGCAAAAACTGGAAGTCTTGTTGGTCTGTGTGCAGGTGGTGCAGTTGACGGTGTAGTTGTAGCCAAGGGGAGCTAAGTCCACGAGCTGGTTACCCCGGGCCACCTGCTGCTCCAGATAGTCGCAGACACTGGCTTCGTAGGCTGTCCAGGAGCCGTCATCACTCAGCCACTCCCAGGTGACACCCCGGCCCGGGGCTGAATGCTGGGGGAACAGATGCCTCCTCACAGCCCGCATGGTACCTGTGTTCAAAGCAGGATCACACGTAATAGTTCGTCTGCCAGTCTCCCCAAACAACTTAAAACACTCCTTTTTGCACAACCAAAATAAATCCATATGGTTGCTGTGGATAAGATCAAACTGCTATTTGACCTAAATATTGGCCTTGGTTGTTCTTTCCAAACTGAAGGTGAAAGGGAGAAAGTTCTCTCTAGGTGGAGAAACTTCAGCCCAAAGAGACCAAGCGGCAAAAGGGGATCAGCTCCTCAGCAGTAGAGTACAAAGAATAGCTCAGTTTCAAACCGGATGAGGGCTTTTCAAAAATATTTCTAATGAAATATTCATCTATGCAGAAGCATGTAAAAACAGTGAAAACAAGAAAAAGCAAGCATCCACAAGGCAACCACCAAGAGGAAAGTATACCACTGATGTTGCAGCATGTGTTTTCCTCCCGTCTTTCAGTCTGTGCATTTAGGTATCTGATAAGCAGACTGAAAATGGTCCCGCATTCTTCACATATTAAGCTAAAAACACTCCTTATTCCTCTAAACTTCATAAAATGCATTGTTGTTACTAAACTCTCTCATGAACATAGCATTCCTTCTGACTTCTCAACTAGCAACTACTGGACACACCCTGTGGTTAGCTTATATTCTTAATAAACCAAACTTGAAGATTAAGGAGAAAATCGGTTTGCACCTTGCTCCCAAGAGCACCTGCCCAAAGATAATCACTGCAATTGTGTTCTTGCCTTGCCTCCATCCACAGAAGCCAGAGGGAGACTTTTCATGCCCAAATCAAACTGACACCTCTACCCAAATCCTGCCTGCCCAACCTGCCCTCTCTCCAATCTGTCTCCATTCCTTCCTGGTGACTGGTGAGGGCAAACTTCAGCGTGACCCTTCCCAACACTTCCACTTCCATTCCCTGAGTAGCACTTATGGCCATCTGCCACACACACAATTTCAAGTCATTATCTTGACTGCATCTATTAAAGTTGCACAAATATCATGAAGATAGGGTCTTTTATCTGCAAACAAATGACTGGGAGCTTTAGTCTTCACAGGGGTTAGAGCTGCTCAGAGGGATTAGAGAAGGGTGACATTCTGGATCAACACACACACACACATAAATCCAAACATATGTACAATGAGGAATGAAGTAAACTCACCAAGGTCACAGAGTCTCTGCAACAGAGCAAAAACTCATCATTAGGCCCTCTTACCTAGCATGACCTACCACATTCATGAAAACCTACCTGCCAGTAGAGCTCTTCAATCCACAGATGAAGATTCATCCGCAGATGAAGTGGGATTATTTTAGTTGGGAGATGAGGGGGAAGGGGCTGGGAAAGCCTTTGTGCTGTGATACCATGGGACTTTCTATACAAAAAGGTGTATTTCACACTATGAGGAACTTGCTATCACTCATAGCACCCGTGGCCTGATGGGTATATATAGGGTGTGTGTGTGTAAGGGGCAGGATGAAATTCTGAGTCAATTTTATAACCCAAACATGGTGGTCAGATACATACTAAGATAGGAAGACAGGAAGCATCTTACCAGTGTCCTGGCGGAACTGGGTCCAACTAGGAAGGTCAATGATGTAAGGAGCCAGGGATGGGTCAGCCTGGCCCAAAGGGATGCTATGGGCCAGGCTCCCTAGCCCGAAGCGCTGGCCCTTCTGCTGGACAAACTGCTGCTCGATATAGCTGCAGACGGTGGCACTATAAGGGTGCCAGGTACCCAGTCCATCCTGCCATTCCCACACAGCCACTGCTACGGGGCTGGTGTAGACTTGAGGCAGAGAAGGACTTGGGGCCATGGCCATCTTCTCCAGGACTCCCTCTACTTTCCAAAATGCCTCAGACCACTCTGGACTGCAATCTCAGGTTCATTGCCCAGTGCATGTAGCAGATCTGTAAAGAGGACAGATAAGCAGTTATCAACCACACAACAGTTCTCCAGAGACCATCTCAGTGCAAGAGAAAATATGCCTTCCCAGTTACTCTTTCCCCTAGTACCTTGAGAGCACTGTGAGTCAAGTACCTGATTCCAATCCTTTGCTCAGGAAGCATCAGTCAGTCATGTTGCCCACCTACCTCTACAAATATTCCAGATGGTACAGTGAATTTTGAGTGCTAATCATCAGCCTAGCTTCTTTTACCAATCATTACCATCAAGGAAATGATTGGTGAAAGCATATCCTTTTTACTGTATATGTAAGTGGCTCAAATCCTTTGGGCATGAGACCATGATGATCCCTTATATCTTTGTGAGGATTCTAAGGTTTCCAAAGCAGGTTTGTCTGTGAGACACATATTAATACCCAATATACTACAGATTGAGGGGGGGTGGGAGGAGGTGGGGAAGGTGTCTCAGAAACAACCAGGGACCCAATGACATAGGTCCCCTGCCCCTGGAAGCATTAAACCACAAAGGATTCCCTAGACATTAAAATCCCAGAGATGCCAAAGTCCTCCCTCTGTAGTCTCTCTGCACCCTACTCCCTGTACCTGGGCCTTGTTGACCCACAGTCACAGAGCGCTCTACTTCATACCACCTCCTAAGAGTCTTCTTCCGGTTGTTCCAGTTCATCCTCTTCTGTTGTAAATGACTCATCCTTCAGGCCCAATCTGTCATTCAGGTACGCTTTGCCTGGCCACCACATATACGAACTATTTCCTCACAGCACAGGACAGAACTCTAACAACTAAATACACATATGGTGACGTTCCATGTCCTCTGACCCACTCCCCAGACAGTAGCAACCCAATGAGAGGATCTTGTCCATAGCAGTATGACCAGCTCAGCACAGACCTTGTCATGTATTATGACATAGTTATTAGTTCAAACATGATTGAATGAAAGTGGATGATGTGCTTGCAGCTGTGAAAGGGAAGAGGCTGTGAATGCGCTGTATCACAGCATCCTCAAGCACTAAGCTCTTAGAGCGCCACATCAACGCGGGCCAACATTTAGTGTCAAACACCAAATGTACTTATCTCACTGAAGTCTAACAAACTGACTAGGTGGCATTTCTCCCACTTTAGAGATAGGAAGCCAAGGCTCTAAGAAATTAAGGACTTACTGGAGGACACACTTTTCCTACCAACAGACACACGGAGAACGAACCCAAATAAATCCAACTCTGACACCCATTTTCCCTACTGCAGACTCCACTTACAGGCCTTAGGAAGGAAGAAAGCAGAAGTGCCAGCCCTAAGCATCCTCCATCATCATGGCATGTCCACACAGGGCCCTGGTGCTAACGAGGCTCCTCATCAGACCATCTTCTGATTCCCATAACCCCCCAAAGTATACACATGGAATTTTATTCCAGTTTTACAATCAAGAAAATCAAGGCTCAGGCAGTCACAGAGACTTGCTTCATAGTTAATAAGAAAGCTGGGACCCTGGACTTCTGCTATAGTAGCTTAGACTATGTTACTGTGAGGTTTCAATGAGAAGGCAAAGGCCATGTATCCCACAAGAAAGGGAGATCTGAAGTAGCACAGAAAGGAAGAAACAAGGGCTCTTAAGTCAATATGCTGCTTACTTGCTCAACTCTACTCACTGTCTCACCCTGATGAAGGTGTCCTCTCTGACCAACTTCCTGTCATTTGGAAATGGCAGTACCACATCTATTCTAAGTGCTTTTCACGGGGGTTAAGACAGGCATCTCTAAAGCACTCAGTGTGACACCAGACACACAGCAGCTATTTAGCAAATCTTGGCCTCCCTTCTTTTTCCTGCTCCCTCTACCCAATTCTGACCCACCCAAGTATGGTGAGGAGTGGTGGCCCAGGGCAGTGCTGAACTACACCGCATGAGAACTCAGGCGATGAGTCAGGCCTGCAACAACTCTGAACACCTGCCACTGAGCACCAACTGCTCCAACGAAAGCACATATACCGCCCTGGAGGATTAGATGGAGGATGCCCTTGGGAAGGCGGGATGGCTTAGCTCAGAAGCTGCAATTAGAAGTCTCTGTAACCACATCCAGGTACAAATCAGAGGACTGGCTTCTGAGCCAACTACTCCTGAACCGGGACTTCCCTCCTGGCCCCTCCTGGCAGGCATCACTCATCTCTCAGGCAGCCAAGCCTCCCAGATATCAGGACATGGGGATGCTCTAGCAAGTCCATACAAACCCAGATAAACCAACTCACAGAACTCTGCCAAACAATCTGAGAAACAGAGTCAAAAAAACTCAGCTAGAGCTTTTCACAAAAACCTTCAGCCTCCAAAGACATCAGGCTCCAGTCTCCCCCCCATCCCCCCCACCCCTGGGGTACCAGAGACCCAGAGATGAAGACGTCACTACCTTCCAAGAACCCCACAAGGGGTTCTGCCTTCAGTAGCTATGTGTAGTCACATTGAATTCTAGCACTATTTATTCCTCATGCCCCTGCCATCAATTCCACTGGTGTATGTGTTTAGGCCCCAGGCCCCTCTCCACACAAGGTTCCAAGCAAAGCTGTCCATCCTTCCAGACTCAGCCACAGCAATCCCTCTCCTGCATTCTCTGATCCATACCATACCCAGAAAGGAAGTGCTAACTCCAGTCTGCCACATGTGGCTTCACCACACACCTCACTCTCCAAACATGACTGCACTTACTGGTTTCGGTGTCTGTCTCCCCACTGGAACAGGAACTCCCTGAGGGCAGAGCTGAAAGTGACCCAGATCTGAGTCTGCAGCTCTTCAAATCCCAAAGGGATTTCCAGAGGATCTGATTATCCTAGAGGGTCTGAAACACCAGAGGCAGAGGACGAGAGAACCTTTTGCTCTGCCACCCCCTCCCCGCCCCCAACACATTTGAGGAAATGCCTAGAACACAGCAATTACCACAGCCAGCAGTCTCTCAAACTACCCAATCTCTGGAACAACCTATGCCTTCAAGAAACTACAGTTCAACAATCTAATTCATTTCAGTTCTTAATGGAAAGCTATTTAGGGTGTTTTTAAAAATTTTTTATATATATATAAATATATAAATTTCACATCATTGTAATCCCAGAGATTTATCCCCCTCCACCCTCCTCACCAATCCTCCCCTTCCACCCCTGCCCGAAGTTGTGTGCTTCAGTTTGGTGCATAACTTATTTTGACTTTTCTCATGGCTTTTGTTTATTTTTTCCCTATATCCCATATATTAGTGAAAACATTTGGTTTCTGTCTTTTTCTTTTTGACTTGTTTCTGCTAATATGATTTCTTCTAAGTATATCCATGTTGTCATAAAATCATCAAAATCAGTCATCTGTTTTGGGGCACTTAGGTTGCTTCCAAGTCCTTGCAATTATAAATAGTGCTGCAGTAAACATCTGAGCACAGGTGTCCCTTTGTACCCACATATTTAGGGTGTTCTTCATTATGAAAACTATTATCATAATTGGCCATAAAAAATGCACTAAGCACCTACTATGTGCCAGGTATTCTAGTGCTTTTGCCATTTTCTCACCCTTTGATTGGCCTCAAACATAGAGCTTATCCACCCATTTTACGATGCTGGAACTGAGGGCAAAAGAATTTAAGACTCTGCTCTAGGTGCTCACTTCAGCAGTATATATACTAAAATCAGCGCCATAGAGAGATTAGCATGGCCTGTGCACAAGGATAACAGATAACAGGTAAATTCATTAAGTGTTCCCTATTTCTGTCTGCAAGCTGAGTGATGGCTGTTTCTCTCTCTACCCTTTTCATGAAAAATCTTTGCTGTGAACTGCCTACAATAATTGACTTTAGTAACTTGCAGTTTCTCAGTATGTGAAAATCTGGATTGATATAAATATATATAATTAAAAAAAAAGAATTTGCCCAGGTCAGGCAGCCAGTCTGTAAAACCATCAAGTATGTGTTCTTTCTACCTCATGCAACCTTTTGCAAAGGCTAGAAAAAGAACAACTCTAAAATGTTGATTGGAGTGATGGAACTATAGGTGGTCTATTTTGTCTTTACCACTTTCTGTATTGGTAAATGTTGTACATTGGTCATGATGATAAGACCGAGTTTTCTGTTGGTTGTTTTTTTTTTCTTCAGTATCAACAATGTTGATCACACACACACACACACACACACACACACACACACACACACACACACACACACACACTCCTCCTGCCTTTGTTTGCATTGTCTGATTTAGTTGCAAAGTCCTGTGTACAGCTCTTCAGCAGAGAGAGGCAGTGAACCCTGCCACTCAATCAGAGGTGTTTTCATACAAAAGAAACAAGTTACAGTGTCCAAGAGTCTTTCTATTCCCAGAGGATTTAGAAAAGCTTTAGAAAGATCTGAGCTGGCACAGGAATCTGAGCAAAAATCATCCTGCCTAATTATGAGCCTCTGAATGGGTAAGCCACACAAATGGATCCCAGTGGAGTTGCAGCCTCTGAGAAGACCCCATATGTTTTCAATGGGTGTTCAGATTGCCAGCACATGAGATCCCCTCCCCCACAAAGCCCACCAAAATTGGGACAGGGCTTGGCCTTAACTAGCGTTAGCCCATAGCATTGCAGAACTGCCCTTCCTCTGTCCCTCATGAAGACGAAGACCACTCACTGGATGGTTTTACTCAGTCTTCCACAAGCTCGGTGACCTTGATACACATGCCTCCCCCTGCTCAGGTGGCTGGATGGGTTTTCTAGCTTTTTATGAACAGCAAAACATTATTCAAATGTGATTCTGTATTGTACACTGATGTGTAAATGAAGAAACACAGGTGCTTTTTGAGAGAGAGATTGCCTTCATTCCTATTTCTAGAGATTTCAAGAAACTCTTGCAGAACAGAAGAATTCCAAGGAGCATGGAAGGGAGACCAATGAGACTAAGTGAGTTCAAGTCCCATTTTCTAAGCTGCCTCTCTTTCGGGTGCTTTCCAAGAAGCATGGGTCAGAAACTCCACAGCCCACCAGCTGACATGGTAAGCATGACCTCCAAAGACTTCTTACAGTGCAGTCAGCCACCCTGGCCTCTGTCCAGAAGCCTTCCCAAAGCCCTGGGAAAGCTGAACCCTGTGCACAAACACTTCAAAGAAGTGCTCTACTTTACTAGAAAAAAATTTAAGACAAATTAAAAACAACGGAATGTAATTTTTTGCCTATTAAATGTAAAAACAACTTAATTTCAACACTCATGGTTGGCAAGAATACACTGAGACTTCATACTGCTGGGAAGAATGAAACTTCCAGAAAAGTGTTTGGTAACATGTATCAAGAGATTTTTAGAAAAATGCACTTCCCTTATCTCAATAATTAAGATTCTAACTTAAGAAGATTAAGTGAAAACTTCAACAGAGATACCTCATCACTATTCTAACTAAAAGAGAAGCATGGAGAAAATATAGTAAGACACCATAAATGCTAACAACGCTGCCTTTCAATGGAGAAACTATAGAACTTTTGTTCAGCTTTCTTATATATCTGAACTTTCCACAATTTCTAAAGTAAGACAGTATTACCCTTGTTATGGGGGGGGGCAAATCTCTTAAATGTCCCACAATTTCAAAAGATGGTAAATTCAACTCAAACCACTGCCACTTACTATAATTACCTTTTTGTAAAAAAATTTTATATCTATATATTTCACATCATTGTGATCCCTGGGTCTCCCTCCACCTCCCCTCCCTGGCCACTCCAGCTGGTCCCCTGTGTACTTTCATTTGGTTGTCCATATATTAGTGAGACCATTTGGTTTTTGTCTTTTTCCTTCTGACTTGTTTCTGCCAGTATGATTTCTTCTAGGTATATCCATGTTAGCAAAAATTCATCAAATTTGTCATTTTTTTATTGATGCGTAATAGTCCATTGTATTTCAATGGCTGTTACTGTCCTAGTGGTTTCATTCATAGCAGGCCTTGTCAAAGGAGCCTGACATAGTCCCTTGCCCTCAGATTCCAAGAAAATGTGTGAAACACACCAGTGAGGTGCTTAAACCCTAGGTTCTGCAATATGGTGCTTTTGTCTTGAAAAGAAGTGGCTCAAGCCAGTGCCACCCAGGCCGTAGTAGGTTCCTAGGAACTGGAAGGAACTAGCATACTTGTCCCTTGCACACTGGGCTGCTGGAAGGGAAGTGACAACTCCGCTTCTGGATGGGGCCCGCCCTCCAGACATTGCTCAGAAAGCCACAAGTTAACCAGGGCACAGGTCCAAGCAACTGTGCTTCCTTGGTGGGTAGTCTCTTCCACCAGCACCAAGAACTCACTGTTCCTTATTCACCAGGAGCAGACCAAACTTTTATCGATACCCAGATAAAAAATAGAGCTGCGGGTCCCAGACCTACAATGAAGCTGGCATCAGGCACAGCACCAGCACCTTATAGATGTTCTCATTTATTCTATACATTGTGAAAGGCAGGTGTTAACTCTATCTAAGGCAGGCAGAAGATGACAAGCAATGTGCTCAAGGATGCAAGATGCAAGTAAACCCAAATCTATTTTCAGAGTACAAAGACAGAGGGTCAAATTACTGCTGGACAAACCAGGCAGTCAGATGGCTTTTGCTCGGCCTACAAGCTTTGAGCTTTTTTAAAACTGAGCTTACATTTTAGAATTGGGATATTCACCTTTTTTTTTTTTTTTTAAATCCAGATTTCCATAATATATATCTGAAGAGGTGTGATCCTATTTCTCTGAATCATATACAGCATTATAAGCCAACGCTACTTGAATTTTAAAAAAATCCAAATTTCCAGCTTCTCAAAAACTAGAAAAGTTGGCAACATTGTCAGATCTGACCTAGATTATCATCCTCCCAGCAACAACTGTGGAGGCTCACAGGTCACCACAGTTACCTGGACTGTGAAAGGCCAGAAAGCATGCATGTTAGGTTTTGCAGAAAAAAGGGCCTCTATTGCAACTATGCAACACTGCTGCTGTAGCTAAAAAATAGCCACAATGTGTAACCAGAATGGACAGGATTCAATATAACTTTATTAAAAGTTGGCAGTGGGCTAGATGTGGTCTTCCCACCCTGATTTGCCCAGTGCTGCTCTACTGCCTTCCCAACATCTGTCACTGAGCTCCCACTGTCCTAGAACGAGAAATACTTCCCTGAATCCATTTCCCCATCAAAAAGCAGGAGAGGACTTACACCTCTAACTAGACTCCCCAATGCCATGTCCTGCACTCCCTAAAAATGCCATTCTTTGCCCAGCACCTGAGAATGAAGCACAACAACCAAAGCTCAGCAGGGAGTATGCTCTCAGGGTCACCCACAAAAACCCCCAAGCTTCCCTGGGTCACACCTGACACTGATACCTTCCCCTACATCAGGCACTGGTCACCCTCGACTCCATCTCCACAATTCCCTGGACCCACTTAACTTGAATCCCATGATTCCCACGTATCTTTCTTCAGGTGTCTTTCCATAACCCCTCAAGCCCCTCTGAGCTAGTTACAAGGAATTCAGGAGGTGGGGGTGGGGGCAAAGTTGGCCAGGCTCTTTCATGCCCTTACTACCCTCTGAAAGTGTCCATCCCACTGGCCCACTTACTCATCTCTTAGCCCCAGCTTGAGAATCTCTGTCCTGTGAAATTTCTCCTACACCCACGCCTGGTCAAAGAGAGAAGCCAGGCTTGGGAACATAAAAATCAAAATTCCAAAAATCTCATTTCATATCCACTAGACTAGCAAAAATATAGTCAGCCTGTAGCAAGTGTTGACAAGAATGAGGAGCTACTCCAAATTCCATGCACTCTGCTGGAGGAGTATAAAGTGGCAAAAACCACTTTAGAAACCAATCTGGTAGTATCTGTGGAAGTTGAACACTTATTTACCTTATGAATTAAATAAAATACCAAAAATACCACCCCAAGTTCGTATCTAAGAAACCTCTGCAGGTGTACTACAGGAAAAAAGATCTGGAAATGTTTAGAATAGTATATTCACAAAAGTAAAATCCTGGCAACAACTAAGTGCCCGTCAATGGACGATCAGACACAAACTATGGTTTGTTCACATCATGGAATGTTACTCAGTCATCAAATAAACCAGTTCACACGTAATAATCTAGCTAGAGTATAGTAATATAATATTTCCTTAGAAATACATATTTAGCAAAACTACATAAAAACAAAAGTGGTAGCCGGGCACAGTGGCACATGCCTGTAATCATCAGTTTATGGAGCACAGCTGCAACTGGGGATCACAGTTCGAGACCTGCCCAGGGCAACATAGTCCCAAAAAATAGCTTGGTGTGGTGGCACACGCCTGTAATCCCAGCTACCTGGGAAGCTGAGGCTAGGGATTGCTTAAGTCTGTGGTGCCCCAGGCAACGTGAGCCTGTAGTTCCATGTGCAAAAATAGTGAGATCTAGTCTCAAAAAAAACAAAACAAAAAACTACAAAAATTAAAAAACAAAAGTGGTGACCTCAGAATGGGAAGGAGAAGGGAAGTTAAATAATGAGATGCATACTTCTGTGTCAAAACTTTAGTTTTTATTTTGGGTAGCTAGAATCTGACGACTTACTATACTCATTAAAAATAACTTAGTAGAAGATTAGCATGGCCCCTGCACAAGGATGACACACAAATTCGTGAAGCGTTCCAAATTTTTAAAAATGAACCAAGATACCTCCCTCACACCATGTACAAAAACCAACTCAAAATGGATAAAGACTTAGATGTAAGACCCAAAACCATAAAATACGTAGAGGAAAACCTGAGCAAAACCCTTCATGAGTTATAATTCAGAAATCCATTTTTGGTCACATGCATAGATGGCAAAAAAAAAAAAAAACAGCTGAGACTACATCAAACTAAAAAGCTTCTGTACAGCAAAAGAGACAAAAGAAAAAAACAAAGAATTCCAACTGAGTGGGAAAAATTTTTCGCCCTCCATACAAGTGGTAAGGGTCTGATAACAGATACACAAAGAACTTATACAACTTAATAAAAACAGAGCAAAGAACCCAGTTAAAAAATGGGAGATCTAAAAAGGCACTTCTCCAAAGAGGAAGTCCAAATGGCTATCAGACACATGAAAAAATGTTCAATGTCATTAGCAGTAAGGGAAATGCAAATCAAAACCACAATGAGATACCACCTAACACCAATTAAGAATGGCCCACATCCAAAAAAGACAACAAGTGCTGGCATGGATGTGAAGAGAAAGGAACGCTTTTACACTGCTGGTGGGAATGTAAACTGGTCCAGCCTCTATGGAAAACAGTGTGGAGGACCTCAAACTAATGAAAATGGAGCTACCATTTGACCCAGCAATCGCTCTTCTGGGAATCTACCCAAAGGAGACCTCAATGTGGGTACAAAGGAACACCTGTGCTCAGATGTTTATTGCAGCACTATTTATAATTGCAAGGTCCTGGAAACAACCCAAATGCCCCAAGACAGATGACTAGATGAAAAAGATGTGGTATATATACACAATGGAATATTATGCATCAATAAAAAATGACAAATTTGATGATTTTTTTTGGTAACATGGATGTACCTAGAAGAAATCATACTGGCAGAAACAAGTCAGAAGAAAAAAGACAGAAACCAAATGGTTTCATTAATATATGGACAACCAAACGAAAGTACACAACTGTGGGAGGGGACCAGCTGGAGTGGCCAGGGAGGGAAGGTAGTGGGGGACCCCCAGGGATCACAATGATGTGAATTATATATATAAATAAATAATTTTTTAAAAATTTAAAAAAATAAAAAATAAAAACCTTTTCTGTACATAAAAAAAACAGTAAGTACATAAGCAGGTCATATGTGAACAATGATGTATATTAATCTAGTTCTCTGTTCAGCTGGGGTAAAAATTAAAATGAGCACCAAGAGACTGTTTCATTCATCCTTACACACCAAAGTGCCAAGCATAAGTGCTCTGCACAAAATTTCTATAGCATGTGTGAAATGAATGAGGGACTTTGCTCCACCCAGTCTGCTCCTGTTGGAACCAATTTCTACATTCCTTCCATATGTCTAAAGCAAAATTTTGCTTCCTGATTCTCCCTTTCCTTCTGGATACACTGGTTCCTGGGATTCTTCCTCCTCAACATTCTCCCCAAAAGGATATACTGATTCCTGGGATTCTTGCTCTTCAACATTCTTCCCAATAGAATACACTGGCTCCTGGCATTCATCTTTCTCAACTTCTCCCCAAAAACCTAGCAGTTGCCAGGGTATGCTCTCCTCCCTCCTCAGCCCCACTGTTAGCATCCCATTGGGGTTTTGATGACTCTCCATCTTGGTAAGTCATCTCCCAAATGGCTTATCCAACTCTTGTCACTCAGGTTCACCTCAAAGATTAGACTGAGCTTTCTATAGTTCTATCCCATCTCTTCCACATCTTCCCTGATTCTACAAAATAAAGTTAATACTAAGTTCAAATTCCTTCCACTGACAATGAAAGACCATCACAATCTGCTCCCTTTATCCCATCAGCAGTATATGCCAGCGAATTCCTTTCAATGACCTGTTACCCCCATATTCATCCAGGTTCCCCACAGCCATGCCTCAGGAGGCCGAGGCTAGGAATCGCTTGAGTCTGTGGGATCGGGACTACCCTGGGCAACATAGTGAGACCTAGTCTCGAAAATAACTAAATAAACAAATAAATCTTCATGTGCTCAAACATGCCCCACTGAAAGAAAACTTACCAACTTCTACAGCATTTTGTTTGTCCTTTATAGTTCCTTATGTCCATTCTATCCTTTCAATGAGCCTGAGGGCAAAAATCTTATGTCTACTTCATCCTATCAGAACCTGGTATGGTACAAGAAAAGTCACAAAGATAGTAATCCATTCTATACTTTCCAGTTGGCATGCAAATTTAAAATGCTGCTAAGGGAAGTTTGCTAAAATCCTGCTGTTCCTCAAAGCCTTGGCAAGGTCCACAAAACTCTCCACACACAGTTCTCTGCCTACCTTGCCAGCCTCCTTTAACCCACCCACATACTCCTAGCTCTAGCTACACTGAGCTGGGCCATTGTTACAGTGGCCCAGACAAACCATGAAGCTTCATAACTTTGCATATGCTGACTCCTTTGCCAGGCTACTCCCCCTACTTTCTATTTTTCCTCCTTCACAACTCACTTAGCTATTACTTTCTGTGAGTCTTTCTTACCTTCCCTTCTATCCCTTCCTGGAGGAGTTGGGGGTAGGGGCTCAGCCCTAGGACTCCCTCTTGCTCAACATACATCACACTGACAACATTTTGCCACTATGTATGATTTGTCTTTTCCACCAAATGGTGAGCTCCCAAGAGAGAGTTTTTGCTGTATATCACTACACCCCCATCCAGCTCTGAGCATGGGATTTGATATGGAGGAACCCAGTTAAGGCTCATGCAACAAAATAAGCAAAAATTTCCAGTTCAAATTCAGAAATCATGACTTGTGTCCTTCATCCCATAAATCATGCATTAAAGAGGAAACCAGGTTGAAAGCATCCTTGAAGACTTTTAAATAAAAGAAGCTGTCAGCAAGAGGCCACCTGAATTTACTTGAAACATTTGGCAATTAAGAGTTAACTCCCAAGGCTCTTTTTCATCCAGGAGACCTCAATTCCACCTCCTCAGCCCCCACCTTTTCTGAAAATCAGATTGTAAAAGCTTCAATGTGAAGTCCCTATGGCAGCACTCACCTCTTCTCTGGAGAGTTGGCACAAACTGTCCCTTCTTGATGGAGAAACCAGATCCTTAGGAGGAATGACTTGTTTGAGTTCCCATCTTGATAGAAAATGCAAACAACAAAAACTGGGCAAATCTGAAAGGCTTGCTGACTCAGCGACACAAATTCCAAGGCACCTTTGCCAACAAGGAAGAAGATGATCAGGTTTTAAATTGAGAAACAGTAGTTAGTGAAAATGAATGCACAGATGTTGAGGTTGTGTGCTGTGGCTGGGGACTTGGAAACCACCAGATTTATTTTCCAACAGCCTGGGCAGACCAGAAGGTACAGTAGTCTTCCTTGGCCCACTCAATAATCAAGGGGATGATTAGAAAAACTTGAGTCCTTTCACAGAAAGGCTTTAAAAAAAGACTTCAGAAGTCTGTCTGCAGTGTAGGCATCCAGAAAATCAACTCACTAGAAAGGATAAAAGTCTGACCAAGGTCACACAGCAAATGAACAAAAGGCCTAGGAACCGACTGATTTTTTTGGCTACCAAAAGTCTGTAACACTGGAGGAGCTAGGATGGCATGCATTAACAATCTGAGTTTCTTAATGGTCCAAGCGTCTGTACACACCCTAATTCTAGGAGGGTGGTTCCTAGGGAAGTGGAACCAGGGTGGAGGGCAGTGGCTGGCTGAGGAAGACAGGATGAACGGACAGCTATAGAAAAAGGAAGCGTCTTCTCAATGTTACTCAGCAAACATCATGTATCTCCCCACCACCACCACCAAAAAAAGTGACCCAAGGTCCTAGAAAACAGAAGCTTCCTGGAAAGCGGACCCCCTTTGAGATGGGGGGAAGCAGAGCTAAGAGGCAAACTCCTCCAAAGTACAGCCCCTGGCTCCGGTGAGTCCTTCAACTGGAGACAAACCCAGCAGAGCCCACACCCTAACCCGGGAGCCCAGTGGCAATATCACCACAGCCTCCTTCAGGTCCTGCGGAAAGGGGTACACTATTCCCGACCGACCCAAACTGCCAGGGTCTGCGCCCCTCCCCCAAGTAGAACCCGGCATACACCCTCCCATCCATCTTAAGTTCCGAGCACCTACCAGTGTCCCCCAACTCTATGCTCCGAGACCTCCAGTCCGGAGGCTAGTCTTCCCACACCCCCCGTACACACACCCCACACAAACACGCACACCCCACACTTCACCCCCGGACTCCTCTCTGGCCCGGCCCTGCCCTCCCTCACTCCCACGCCCGCCCCTTTCCGGTCCCAGCTCCTCTGCCCCCCTTTCGTCTCCAGAGCCATAGAGAACCACGTCCTAGCGAAGAGCAGGTGGCGTGCCCGGCCCGCTCACCGAGGCTGGGGAGGGCGAAGGGGCAGGCTGAGCGCACCGCCAAGCTCGGGCTGCACCTCCGGCTCGGCCTGGGAAACAGCTTCGGCTGGGGATCCGACTCTAAGGAGGAGGTAGCCAGAGTGAAACTCGGCGTCGCAGCTTCCGAACGCTCCGCTGCGCGTGCCCGGGACGCGAGGCCTTCTGGGAAATGTAGTTCTGACAGTCGGGGCAGTCGGGTGGGGTGGGGCAGCTGGGGGCGGGGCCGAGCACCTGTTCAGGTGTAGCTATTCTTCCTTGGGTTATTCCTTCATTGATTTACTGACTCATTTTTAATAGTTTTTACCGGTACGCACGTGGTGCCAGGTCCTGTGCTGGGTAATAGTTCCCAGTCTCAGAAATTTGGTTTCCTTCCTGGAGGAGCTTCCTAGCTAGTTAATGAGAAATGTACTTAAATTCACAATTACAGTGTAGGCCGAAAGATGTGATAAAGGAGTAGCAGCGCAAAGGGCTGTCTAGTTTTCAGGTGGTTAGGAAGATATGACAAAAGAAGTGATGACTGTGTTGGATTTTGAAGCCCTTGTAGAGGGGTTTGCCGGATGGAGTCCAGGAAGTCCTTGAAAAAGAACAGCATATAGCCAGGCACGGTGGCGCGTACCTGTAAGCAGCAGCCTAGGAAGCTGCGGCGGGGACCAGGGATTGCGGTTCGAGTTCCGCTTGGGGCAACATAGTGAGACCTAGTTCCAAAAAAATAGCTGGGCGTGGTGGCGCGCACCTGTAATCCCAGCTACCTGGGAAGCAGAGACTGGGAATTGCTTGAGGTCTGTGGTACCCCGGGCAACGTGAGCCTGCGGTTCCACAGGCAAAAATAGCGAGCCCTAGTCTCAAAAAAGAAAAGAAAGAAAGAAAGAAAAAAAAGGGGATGTGAAAATGCTTGGCGTATTCAGGAAGCAGTGAAATGTTCCCTGTGGTCAGGGTAAAGAGTATATTGAGGGGGTGAAACCATAGAAAATTTGGGTGTGGTGGGATATGAATATGGAGAGAAGGCTGGGTAAAATATGGTAGACTTTAAATACCATGCAAGAAATTTAGGCAATTGGCCCAATGAAGTATTTAAGTAGGGGAGTGACAGGATTATCATGCACTTGGAAGATTCACCTGATGTGATAGATGGAGGAGCAACTTCAGTGAAAATGAAAGGAGTGGAGAGACCAGAGGTCACTGAGTTTAGTGGCTATTGCAATAGTCCAGATCAAAGGTGATGAACCAGGCTGAAGATTAATCTTTTGGGATCAAA
>PVHY01013306.1:31063-41854 GCA_004024945.1 Uropsilus gracilis
CAGGCTGCTCGGATTTCCAAGAGTATCTGAGGCAGATAGTCAGGCTGAGCATGTCAGGAACTTCTTGTAGGGCAAATACGTGGTGCACTTCTCCAGGGTCATTTCCAGTGTCACGTGTTACTGGTTCTGTGTCTTAAAGTTCTGATATCTGGGTTTGGGAATCCAACTCACAGTCGCTGGTGGTAGAGGCATTCCCTGCTGGGGACAGACTTCCTTAGGTGCTTGGTCCAGCTCCCCTCCTCTCCTGTTAGCAGTTCTGCCATGGAGCCACAGCCACATCATTGTGGCTTTCTTCCCCCATTGATTGGCAAAGGAGGGAGCCTCATTCACATTGCACCTAACTATGGACCAGGGACTTGGTCCCAAGTCCCAGAGATGATGCAGGTGGAATCTATGACAGGTCACCTTCATTGATGGTTTCACTTTGTCTCAGTAGTTCCTGACATGCCGCTTGTCCTACCCAGATGGTGAGGATAACCACGGTCATTATTACTTTCTTTCCTCTCCATTATATCTGCAGCTGGAGAGACTGGATTTTTCATTCCTAGTGCAGGTCCAGTTGAAGTAAACCAGAGAGGACCCCTCCCCAACACTTGACCTATTTCACTTGGAACTGAGATCATGGCCATTGTTATCCCCATTTTAAAAATAAGGTCACTGAGGCACAGATCTTGGGCAATATTCTCTAAGGCCACACAGGTGGCAACTGGCAGTTGATCTTAAACCCAGGTAGTGTCTAACTCTAGGCTTGAACACCCCCACATAACTGGCCTCATGGGGGGGAATTACAGATAAAATGGATGTGTCATTAAAAAAAACTTTCCAAATTCAAAAGATCTTTTCTCAAGTGCTTCCTTTCTCCTCAGAGAAACTCTGGAATGATGGTATTGTCCAATGCACACATACCTACACCTGGAAACTCAAGCAGAACAGTAGAGGCTGGCTGGAAATGTTTTGGAAGCTAGACTCTGGAGATGGGAGAACCTCTAAACCCAGAGAACTGGAGGAGCTGGAGCTCTGGATTGCTGGGCCTGGATGTAGTTACCTAATGATGAAAGACACTCCTCAGAAGCCTCCCCTAAGAGGGGATCCTCAACCAGAGCCCATGGGCCCCTGCCTCTCATTGTAAGCTCTTATTTTTCCAGTCTGACAATTGACTTTAAGAAAGGTGTCAAACTTCCAATAAGCCTATGGGAGACTGGGAGCTTTGGTAGGGACCGGGGCAAATGTCTACAATCATAAAGGCTAGGAATGGTGTTCAGGAATAGACAATGATTCCAAGAACAATCTGGGTGTTGCACACATTGGGAACAGGGAGTGAGGTGGGGGCAGTAGAGGGCAAACCCATCTGGGTGGAATGATGCCACTTATATAAGGTTACCCAGTGTGGTACGTGCCTGGAGGGACAGACACTAGCCTACAAAGGGACCTCCACGGGCAGGATAGCAAGTGATTTCACCTGCTTTGTACTTTCCCGGTGTCGTTGAGTGTGTCCCATGAATAGCTTCCATTTTTGTAACCTGAAAAGAATACTATTTTTATTTAGGAAAAATAGAGTTCTCTGGTTGTGAAAAGAAGTAAAATAGGGCAGCAGCAAAAGGGAAAATGGGGGGCAAGGCCTTTTCATTTTTAGATCACAGAGTGTGAGTGTCCTGGGCCTTGAGCTGCAGCAGGATGCCCCTGGGGAAACTGCAGATGAGGCAAACAGGACTGGCCACTTCTAAACTGCTCTTTAAACCAATATACTGAACAGAGGACCAGAAACCACCCAGCTGCCCTCACTCCACTGATTAAATAACCCTGGGACACTGGGTAGAAAGAATGAGGAAGACTCACAGGTGCTGACGGAGGTGGAGGCCAGGATCTATTGTTTAGCAAAGAAGGAACTTGCAGAGCAGAGGGCAAAGCTGAATATGCACCTGTTTTGTGTTGGAAAAAAAAATGCACCCATGGGCCTCAAGGCACAGAAGAAGGTAGGGGATGAACTGAGGGTTTTTGTTTTGCTTTGTTTTTTTAAATCTAGTGGGTACTCATGCTTTTGTTTCTGTTAGAAAAATGTGTGCGTGCCCCCACCTACATAGAGGAAGGGCAGTTTGCATTGCACATAGGCAGGGGGAGTGGGAATTGAAACAACCTAAACTGTCTGCCCAGAAAGGAAACTTTACTATTTGAAAGGCTGGATTTTGTGCCACCCATCTGTCCACAGCCTTCCAGGGCTCCCAAGCACCTGACAATGAATAATGCAGCCCAAGAATGTGGCTTGTTTGCTGAAAACTAAAACCTCAAGAACAGTTGGGCAAAGAGTTTATTAGATAATCAAAGTGAGGGTTGGAGCCTGGGAAGCAGTCCCAACTGATCTGGTTCTATCAGGGCTGTTCTGGACAAGCGTAAATATGAATTTAGTTTATGTAGCGAGAAACAGTGAGGCATTGGTATTAAGATGTAATTATTCTTGATAGGAGGGGCGTCTGGTTCTAAAATGTGCTCATCTAGAGAAACCTTGAGGAGCAGACCCAGCAGCATACAGAAAAGGACCACTGGTGCCTTGCTGACTGGGGGGGTGCTGTGGTGACAAGCAGCTGAGTCTGGGTGAGCCTAAATCCCTAAATCACCTACACGCCTACAGTGTTGTAAGCTAGTGTTACCTCAATGAAATAAGGTTTTCCTTTTTTTTTTTTTCTAAAGATATGCTGATGATAGAGAAATGGTTTAATCTCTTCTGAAGAATGCCAAGATGCATAGGCTGGACATTGTAGAGTCTTTGTAGCTGAAAAGACTGACAGTAGATTTCTGTATACAAGAGGAGCCTATGAAGATGACTTGTTTGCTCACCAGACCAGGGCTGGGACACCCCCCCCCCCAGAAATACGGGTGCTGGTGCTGGAATGGGAGGGGTGGTAGTCAAAGAAATTCAGATAAAAAAATCCTTCAAGTCCTGGTGTAAGGGCTTACTGCCTTGGAAGGATCCTGTCCTGGAATCCTGCTTGCCTAGATGCAGGAAAAGATCAAACCTGAGAAAAGGCACTACACCGGGGTGGGGATCACAGCTAAGAGGCATGAGCACCTTCTGATGCTTTGCTTGCAAAGGCAGAATTTTGTTGCTGAGTGCACCAGCTAATTGGCCTCCACCTAGCACTCTGGAGGGATTGTCTGCTGAGACCACAGCTGCCTCATTCGTTATTTCTGATTAATAGACAGCACCTGGCATTTCCAGGTCATGGTGGCCATTCAGGACCCATGGTGTGACCTACATAGCCAACAAAAAAGATGGGCTCTGCAGCCCTGATTGTCTCCCCTAAAAGCATCATCTTATGTAAGTCCTGCCCCTTTGGAGTATGTTTTGAACCAGCTTCACCTCCTCTCGGCCTCCCTTGCCACAAGTCTAAGTAAACTACTCACCATTAATTCAGTAGAGAAATTTGTCTTAACACGAAACAGTTCTAGTTAACCTGTACATCATCGCACATAGACTTATGGCTCTCTTTGTAAATGAGCACCCTAACAGCCTGATTTGAGAGCCAGAGTTGCTGGAAAGCAAGGTACTCTTTGTGTATGGGTAAGTCAGCCTTCCTAGTCTAAAGGCTGGGAGCGAGATCCCCCTGCAAACTTGCCCAAGTCCCTCTGAGCAACTGAGACTGTATCGCTTACAATAGCTGATAAATCTAACACTTGTCAGGAGACATTGTGAAGGATTTTGAAGCAAGCAGAAAGAAAACTGTTCTGAAGCACCACTCCCAGGCATCTGAGTCCATAGCTCTGCCCAGCCTGACTAAGGAATTCTACAGTTTTGTAAATTGTAGAAAAGCAATTGTGAGACAAGCAATTCTTGTCTATAGGGATGCGATTAATTTCTGCCCTATGGAAGAAGTCATTTTTTGTATCAGCAAATTCTTTTCTGCATTGCTGGTTACCTTTGTTTGCATTCTCCTTTGAAGCCGTTTTTTCCATCTTAATTTCCCTCAGTGAGTTAAAACAAGCTCTTTGACACTTTGTATTTAGATTGATCATGGTTTACTTTTTTCAGTTGTCCTTGAACATACCTCATCTACCTTTTTCCCATGGCTGCCAGGAAGCACAAAGTTTTAAAACGTACAAAGTGTTGGTTCACCCAGAGTTCTACAGGACAGAATGGAAAGCTGTTCTGGACAGTAGGAGAGAGACCACTGTAAACCACAGAAGTCTAGACAGCCCTCAGCTGCCTGCTCTCTGCCTTCCTTCCCTGCTCTGCACCACCTTGAGTCAGCAAGGCAAAGCCCATCTATAGTATTGCTGGAAGTTGCCTTTCCTGCCCTCCCCAGGGGGCCAGATTTTACTGAACGAGGCCCCTCTGAAACTGGCTGAGACTGACATTCAGGGTCACATCCTTGTCACACTTCCTCCCCACATCAGACACAGCCACTTCCTCTTTCTGCAGAGGACAGCTGAAGTTAAATGAAAGATGAGTTCCCAGGATGTTGCAACGCCCAAGAACATAAGGGCAAGTGACAGATGTTTGTGGCAGGGACAGCCCCCCCCCCCCCCGGGTGTCCTGGGAGTATCTGAGTTTACAAGGCAGCTCCTACTGATTACATCCAGGATTCCAAGAATCACATGATGATCCTGATGTCAAGGATGTGCCATCTGATACGGGGTGGAGGAAATGGGCTCTGGAATGTGACAGTCCTGCTGTGTGAAGAGAATTCCACCACGGGTTCTCTCTGCTAGCCCTCCCGAACTGTGTGCTCACAGCTCCACTAGCAAATGATCTGCCAGGTTGAAGGGGGAAAGGCGCTCGACTGACCTTCCTTTGCCTCCACCACGCCCTCTGCTGTTCCAACTCATCTTCCTGGCAGGGAAGGTCCACTGGTACCACCCAGTGCTTCAGAGTCACTGTGTCCTACATGCTTCCCTCACCAGTGCCCCACTTCCCCAGGGTACAGGTTGATCCCATTCTCTCCTCCATGGCACCACTTCTCCCACATTGCTGGCCTTTGAGGACTTTCCCCTCCTAATCAGAACCTTCTACTCTACATAGCTCACCAAACTTTGCCTGGGAGGCATGATTCTTGATGCAAATCTCCTGCCCAGTATACCTGATTTTATCACCTGATTTTAAGATCCAGTTCTTAAGTCTGGGGGCCCAGCCGGGCATGGTGGCTGGTGCCTGTAAGCTTCAGCCTATGAAGCGGCCGGGGTTAGGGATCACGGTTCGAGTCCCACCTGGGGCCTGTAGTGAGACCTAGTTCCAAAAAAAGAGCTGGGCGTGGTGGCGCATGCTTGTAATCCCAGCTACCTGGGAAGCTGAGGCCAGGGACTGCTTGAGTTTGTGGTACCCCGGGCAACGAGAACCTGCGGTTCCACGGGCAAAAATAGCAAGACCTAGCCTCAAAAAAAAAAAAAAGTTTGGGGGCCCAGGTGACACCAGATGTATTTGCAGACCAAACATGAAAAGGCAGGGACCTAGGTCAAGGGCCTCACTTCAGACAGAATCACACCAAACCTCGCTCTGAATGTATTGAGACACCTGCCTCTATGCCTCTGCCAATACATTTGAGCCCAGGTCACAGATGGAGCCGTTTCAAACACATTTAAACATGGTTTGGTTCTGCCAGGTATGGTGGTGCATGCCTGTAAGCAGCAGCCTTGGAAGCCGCGCCTGGGGCCAGGAATCGCAGTTCGAGTCCCACCAGGGGCATGTAGCAAGACCTAGTCTCAAAATAGCTGGGTGTAGTGGTGTACGCCTGTAATCCCAGCTACCTAGGAAGCTGAGGCTGGGGATCCCTTGAGTCTATGGTATCCCGGGTAACATGAACCTGCGGTTCCATAGGCAAAATAGCGAAACCTAGTCTCAAAAAAGAAACATGGTTTGGTTCTGATCAGCTTATGCCTAATAACCCTTTCTGGCAGGAACCAGTCCCATTACCCACGAGGATCACAGAAGGGAACTATCAAAACTGGGAGTTTATAGTGAAGGCAATTCACTCACAATCAGTAAGACAGAAGTTGGGTTGGGGGTGAGGTTAGAACCAGCTGAGGATCAGCCTGATGTGAGGAGCTTCACAGCCCTGAGGAAAAATGGCCACCTCCTCCTGGGTCTCATTCCCTTGGAGCAAGGAGCGAGGGCCAGGGCCTGGATGGAAAAGCAATCTATGTGGGGAGAATGATGGGAAATGATGTGAAGATGAGAAGCTGCTCCCTCAGTGAGGTAACCCTTCGCCCTCCACAGATTACCACCTCAGAGACAAAGACTTACTTAACCATCATGCTCACCCCCCACTCCTCCCTCTCTATAGCAGCTTCAGGCCCAAGGTGGCCACTGCCCAGACCCTGGCCGCTTCTGCCTCTTAGCAAGGGACCTTTCCCAGAATCGGATCCCTGAGATGAGACACACAAGACCTTTCGCTGCCTAGAAGTAGGGTGGGCCAGGCCCTTCTCACTTCAGCCTCAACAGCTTTTACCTTGGCCTCTGTGAAAGACACGGTATACTAGGCCCCTGAGCGCCAGATGCCCCCAGAAGTATTTGCTGCCCACTGTAGTGTCTGGCCTCTCGATCCATCAGTACACAGACTCACACCAGAGGCATGGCCACACTTGAATTGTGAGCTATGAAGACATGGCCCCTGCTGACAGTCTGCCCCTTCCCAGGTGACCCCATCTGTAGTCACTGGAGTCACTCAGATCACTTCTTTTATTAAGAAGCAGGTAAGGGACATGTCACCCGGTGGGAAGCAGCATAGCGCCTCCGGGCGAAACCCAGAACTAGAAGAGCCAGGGTCAAGGATGACACCATGGCCAGGCCAAAGCCCAGGGCTGCAGCTGTGTGGAAAGTCGGGTCCTGCACCCCGCGGTCCTCAGCCTTTCTCAGGAAGATCAGCGGGCCCACGGTGACATCTGCTTCTTCGGACACTGAAAGCCAGCAAGATGAAAGGGTCACCTCAGTCCTAACTAGGAGGCAGGTGAGGCATTTTGCTGTCAGAGGCGGAACTAGTAGCCTTTGTCCTTATAGCTGATCTCTTCTCCCTATGCCCCCAATGTGTGTCAGGAGAACCCTGGATGACAGCCGCGGTAACACTGATGGGAGAGTCTTAAAGCTCCTCCCACTTAGCTGCAAGATTTATATGAGAAACCCAAAACCACATTCTCCCAGGGGTAAGCAGGCTTAAATGGGGGGGGAGGGGGTAAGGGAGAAGAATGTCACCCTGAAGTGACAGCAGTGACAGGGCAGGGGAAGGCCAGAGTTGCAATAGCCTTGTGGCTGCCCACGACCTACCATGCCTGCGGTTGCGGGGAACAGGCCAGTCCCACAGTTTGTCACTTCGCAGTATGGGATCTTTTGAAAAGCCACAGTCCTCTGTGTGACAGCAGCGGCAGATGTCACGGGTGCCTTCTACTGGGTACCAGCTGCAGGGAAAGAAAATGCTTAGGAGTTGGGCGCATTGCCTGCAGGAGGGAGCCTGCTGCTAGTGTGCGTAGCCAGGTCTTCTACATCTTCGATTTCAGAGAGACCAGACCTGGTTCTCCTCACCTCTTTGAGGGCTTGTGGTAGGAACAGGCTTTGTTGAGTTCATCCGGGTCTTGATCAAGCAGTGCAACCTTCAGATGGCAGGTGATGTATATCTAAAAGTGAAAAAAAAAAAAATTGCAACTCCCAGTGAATTAAGAAATGCAGCTCTAAAATGGCCCTTGCATATGGGGAAGAACCCCATTTTAGAGATGGGGCAATAGAGGTCCAGAAGTTAGCTCACTCAAACTTCTAAGCAGCAAAGCAGATCCTAGATTGGGACCCATCATCTTTATCTTCTTAGTCTTTCTCATAGTTGATTCATCACTTAGTGTATTTACCTCTAGGCTCATTCTATCAGTACCTCAGGGACAGGTCAGGGGTCAAGCCCCAAGGGCCAATATCCCATCCTGCCACAAGGGTAGGGTGATTTGGATAAAACGGAAGCTCAGGCTAACTCTGGACTCCTGCAGGCCAGAGGTCCCCTTCCAAACTAGTACCTCCTTGCCAATTCTGTATGGTAGTTCCACCACCTTCCAGTTGAAGCCTTCTGAAGAGCCACAAACCTTGACCGCCACCTAGTGGCCAAATACACCAGCAGGGAAATCATTTTGGAAACTTGACCAAGCCCAACTGCACCATGGCCACCCAACAGAGACAGACTTCAGAGTCCTTCTATGTCTTTATTCCAGGAAAGAAAATTGCTTTCAACCTTAGCTTCTTCCTAGTATGTTCTTCTGATACTAACTGGGCCCTAGATCCCACATGCTTCCTCACTAGCTCTCAAATGAAGCTGTTCCTTCTCCCTTGTGCCATGAGTCAGTCGCCCAAGCCATCACACCCACCTTTGAGGGAGAATGCTCCCAGAGCTCAGACTAACTTCAGTGGATTGTATCATCTAGTCTTACTCCCCAATCCCTGGAGATTCAGATACCAGTCCAAGATTCCCCTGTGCTGATGGCCACCACCTATAAGAAACCCTCCTCACTGGACAACATCTGAAGCCAACCTACTCTCTCTCTCTCTACCCACCACCAGGGTCCTCTACCTTCGGACCTACAAGTTTCTGATCTGGGGACCAGGACCATTCCTTCAAATGTGTTCTTTTATCCTCAGCCCCACTTAGCCTAGGACCTGCTGATGGAAGTTTCAAAGATCACCTATAGCTGCGACTCTTGTCCCTCCTGCTATCTACCAATCTGATTAAACTTCTGTTCTCAAAATAGAACTGCTGGGGGAGGCAAGGTAAACAATTGAGGTTCATGCTACTCACCCCTAACACTGCCAGCCAGATCAGCCTTTTTTTGCCTGTGGAACGGCAGGCTCACGTTGCCTGGGGTACCACAGACTCAAGCAATCCCCAGCCTCAGCTTCCCAGGTACCTGGGATTACAGGCATGTGCCACCACACCCAGCTACTTTTTGGGACTCGAACTGCGATCCCTAACCCCAGCCGCTTTATAGGCTGAAGTTTACAGGCATGCACCACTGTGCCTGGTTTCAGATCAGCCTGTTTGAGGTTTTCAACCTGGGCTGCTTTTTTGTCACCTGGGAGCTTAAGTGGCTTTTGATGCATTTCCAAAAGATAGACCAGCAGCTGGATGATAATGAGATATTGGGAGAAACTAGATATTGGGAACACAATGTTGGCTATTTCTTTCAGGAAAATCTCCAAACATGAAGTTGAGACTGAAAAATACCAAGCCTCATCCCATTTTAGGATGCATGGAGTATGTTCCAGCTTGCTTAATTGAGATCAGAGGGGAATATAGGAAATCATTTTACTTTTCCAGACACTTAGCAGAGATTCAAAAGTGAAAACTCCTGCTTTAATCACTTCTTCCTTCTTATCAACTACCCCAAACTTCTCTCCCCCATTCGTATCTCAGGGAGTATGTTTCAAAGTGACTTATTTTTTACTTGTAAGATTCTACCAGCACCCTTGGGCTTGAGACCAATCCTTGAACCTGTGATTCCTGCCTGATGCAGCCTGGCCCAGATGGTTGATGTAGGGGTACCCACCTTGGCTCCCCTAACCCCTTTTAGTTTCAAACTGGGTTTGCCAACCTGGGGGTTATCAAGGTGTGGCCCCAGAGCAGAAGCATCAACATTCTTCACAAGCCCTCACCATGCAATTCTAAGCTCTCCTCCAGATCTCCCACAGAACCTTGGGAACAGGGCTCAGAAACCTACTTCAACAAGCCCCTCAGGTGATGCCGATACACCCCGTCCACAAACTCACCGGTTTGATCACGTTCAGAAGGCCACTCTGTATAAGAAAGTTCATACCCCCCTGCTCTTGCCCTTTCAGAAAGTCTCACTTCACAAAAATCACCCATTTATTTGGTCAATTCCTGTACTCAGCCCATCTGGGTCCTGCCCCCATTTACCGTGACAAAAACAAGGCCCATCACCAGCTCACCAGATGCTATGGTTTTGGTCCCCTTGTTTGAACTGTAAGCTAGATCCCCTGGGTTCTCAGTGCCCTGGTTTTGTTCTATTTCCAGGGACTCTGACACTCTCTCCAGCCTTTGTGGGTTTCTACTCACCTCACGAGTTTCTGTGGCCCATGCCTCCCTCTGGAGGATCTTAGGGTACGGTTCAAAACTTTGTAAGACTGGACTTACTAGGACAGAGCTGAGTTACTAAATGGCAGCTAAGGTATAGCTAGCACGCGACCAGGTAGATAGCCAGGTCAAGCTTATTTCAGACTTTTTCAAAAAGCTATTACCGTGTTCCTGGAGTCATTAACAAAGTAGAACATGTCTACTGTGAACTGCAGAGTCGCTGGCCCTGGTCTGGGGGCTTTGAAGGCAGAAGATGACTCAGTGACACCATCCACGAGACAGCTTTAGAGAGAATGAATAAAAGGAGTTAAAGGCAGAGGAAGCTGATGGAGATGGCATTGTGACGAGGGATTCCTAGAACAAACAGCTCAACCCTCACCCGTGGGAGTCCACGATGGTATGAAAAGGGAAGCCGATGGGATCTGGCGTGGGCGTGGCCACGCAGTGGTCTACAAACAGTCGCAGCGGCACATGGCTGCCGGTCAGGACCTGGGCCTGCAAGCGGGCTACGTCTCCCAGCTGGACCGTCAGGGACTTCTTCTCAGTCTTCCAGTCCTCTGAAAGACAGTCAGGGGTGAGAAGCCCCAGCCCCGACAGCCGCCCCTCCCAGCTCTCCTTGCTTACTCTCCATCAGGCGCAGAGAGAAGGCCAACTTCACCTCCGAAGACATAGTGGTCCTGAAGGGCACCCAGGTGGGCAGGATGCGGTGGCTGCTCACGTTGCCCTGCCTGGGAGAACAGCGGTC
>PVHY01013307.1:0-41869 GCA_004024945.1 Uropsilus gracilis
CGTATGGGTGACATTGGGTGCTTTGTATGGGTGACATTGGGTGCTTCGTATGGGTGACATTGGTGCTTTGTATGGGTGATGTTGGGGCTTTGTATGGGTGACATTGGGTGATTTGTATGGGTGACATTGGGTGCTTTGTATGGGTGACGTTGGTGCTTTGTATGGGTGACGTTGGGTGCTTCGTATGGGTGACGTTGGGTGCTTCGTATGGGTGACATTGGTGCTTTGTATGGGTGACATTGGGTGCTTTGTATGGGTGACATTGGGTGATTTGTATGGGTGACTTTGGGTGCTTTGTATGGGTGACGTTGGTGCTTTGTATGGGTGACGTTGGGTGCTTTGTATGGGTGACGTTGGGTGCTTCGTATGGGTGACTTTGGTGCTTTGTATGGGTGACATTGGGTGCTTCGTATGGGTGACATTGGTGCTTTGTATGGGTGACATTGGGTGCTTTATATGGGTGACTTTGGGTGCTTTGTATGGGTGACCTTGGTGCTTTGTATGGGTGACTTTGGTGCTTTGTATGGGTGACATTGGGTGCTTCGTATGGGTGACATTGGTGCTTTGTATGGGTGACATTGGGTGCTTTGTATGGGTGACTTTGGGTGCTTTGTATTGGTGACCTTGGTGCTTTGTATGGGTGACGTTGGGTGCTTCGTATGGGTGACATTGGGTGATTTGTATGGGTGACATTGGGTGCTTTGTATGGGTGACTGGTGCTTTGTATGGGTGACATTGGGTGCTTTGTATGGGTGACCTTGGTGCTTTGTATGGGTGACATTGGGTGCTTCGTATGGGTGACATTGGGTGATTTGTATGGGTGACATTGGTGCTTCGTATGGGTGACATTGGTGCTTTGTATGGGTGACTTTGGGTGCTTTGTTTGGGTGACCTTGGTGCTTTGTATGGGTGACCTTGGTGCTTCATATGGGTGACCTTGGTGCTTTGTATGGGTGACTTTGGTGCTTCGTATGGGTGACATTTGGTGCTTCGTATGGGTGACGTTGGTGCTTTGTATGGGTGACGTTGGGTGCTTCGTATAGTTCCGTATGGAAATTATCCTGTCCCCTCTCTTCTCTCAACTAAAAATGTGATTTATTGCGCATCCATTGTATTAAAATTCTTTTCTCTGGAAGGTCTCATGCACATGCTTCATCACATGTCTTGCTTCAGCACACATCTCTCTGCACCACATGCCTCCTCCGGGTCTTCTTGCTCTCCTTCCTCCTTCTCTCTGTCTCTCTAGTTTCTCCTCCTTGACCAACTCCCCCCTTCCCTGAGTAGCATAGGGGACCTTGAAACTCCCCTTCCCCTGGGAATCCCCCCGTTAAACCACCACAGACAGCATGTGTCTATGTGCTCTGCTTCACACCAGCTTCTGCAGACAATAGAACCTTTTGTCTAAAAATAAGAAAGTTTCTAGAGAATAAGAACTGATTTTAAGTTAAGATTATTGAGTTGAGTAGCTGGTCCCCAAGTGTGAATCAGCTCATCCTGAAGGAAGTCTGACATTTCTGTGATAGCAAAACTAAAAATGTAATTTACTGGATTACCCACGTTGGGGAATTGCTACTATTTATCTCATCCTCAGGCTTCCCTGTTCTAGTCTTCCCACCGCATTACTTTTGGGAATGTTCTATGTCCTTTCTTGACTAACATGGCCAGTGAAGTGTTAGCTTTCTTATATCGCATAACAGAACAGGAGAGCTTCTGAAACATGGTCTCAAATTTAAGCATGCATCAGAATCACTGGGGGAGGGTGGCATCTAATGGAGCAGAGATTTCAGGAATCCTATACCTGAGATTCTAATTCAGTGCGTATGGAGTAAAGATACAAGAATTTGCGTTGTTTTTCCCTCTTTGTGATCATATGTTTATTGACATCACATTGGCTCACAACACTGTATAGATTTCAGAGGTAAGAGTTCCCAACTCTTCAACTGTATGTTGCCACACCACAGCCTCCACCAAGACACCCATATTCCCCACCATCGACCACCAGCTTCCCTCCTTGCCTTGCTCCCTACCCCCCCATCTCCAGCCTCCCCCTGCAGTCAGAACTCAGGGTGTGTTATTGGTTTCCTTATATTTGACCCCAAGTTTCCTTTCTCTACATAATCAGAAGGAGAAAGACAAATGCCGGACTTTGCCTTTCTCACAAGTTCCAGGGCATGCGATGGACCCAAGTTCATTCAGCCGGACACTGGGCTGCAGAGCTTGTGCTCATGCTGGAAACAAAGCCTAACTTTCACTCTGTGAAGAGCAGCCAGTTGGTGCCACGTGGTGGGGATCCAGCCTTACACCTCATTCTTTTCCTTTCCTCTTTGGAAAAGCTAGACTTTGGAATGCTTGTGCGTTGTGTTAGCCTGGGTGGCTTCATAAATATCACTGGGGGGACCAGAGAGAACACAGTTCCCCAGCCACCTTCAGTAGCAGGTCACCAGGCTCTCAAGTTCTGCCACTCCTTACCCCTCTCCCCTCTTCCTTCCCCTCCCCCTTCTCCTCCCCACCCCAGTACCACCCATCTCAAGGTGGCTGCTGCTGGATGGGCATATGCCACTCCTTCACAACCTGGCCTCCTCCCTGGTTGCCTTTCAGCTCTTCTCTCTTCCTGTCATTATTTCTCCATCTACACCACACTTGGATTACCTGATTCCTATGCAATTGTCAGTCAACCCATCGCTTGTCTCTTCCGAAGAATTGTTTGACTCTGGTCTCTTTTCATGTCAAATCAGCAGCCTCCCTAAATTTCTAGCTCTTGAAACTTCATGATGTGGTTCCTTCAGGCAGACCCCTCAGAGCAAGGCCGCAAAAGCAGGTGAACCCACCTCCCAGCAGAAGCGCCGTGGCTACGGCCGGAATGACAGCTCACATGTCTGTCCTGTGCCATCAGAAACACAAAAGTCATGTGTCACGATGACTTAAGATCATTTTCCAAAAATAAACAGAGACTATTTGTTCCAGCTGCATCTTATTAGTGGTTTTTCTATTTTTCTCTTGGTTAGCCCACGGGCCAACCTCCCAGGCTGAGCTTCTTCGAAGGCCAATGGAGGTTTCTTCCAGACACTGATTCCACTGGGAAAACTGATTGTGAGCATAGAACACCAGTCAGCCATGTGGTGGAAGGTGAAGAAAGAAGACCCCTCTCAGAAGAGTTGCTAACAAATAGCTCTGCCCTGACTTGGGTTCTGAGCTGTATGTCTCAGCTTGTGTTAAACTAAACAACTCTTTTAAGAGAACATTTCTATCACTGGACGTCTTGTCTATAGGTTTCTGACTTCTCTCCTCTACACAGAACAATGGCCACACTTAGCAATTGTAGTTCAGTCCATGAAATATTTCCACTGTTCTTCTGAGTGTTTATGGACACCAGCTAAGTAGCTGAAGACCTTCCCTTGCGAGAACACTTCCACATGTTCATGGCAGGAAATCTGTGACTTTTATTCCACAAAGTCAGATCTAATCATTTGTGTTGAAGAGTTGAAAGTTCTTTAATGTGGTGGGAGGTTTCACTGTATTTGCGAGAGGAAGACTAAAAGGGAAGCAACAAGACTAGGGGAAGGAAGAGAGAGGCCACTTTTGTGAACCTAAAAAGATCTGGGAAAATGACTTAACTTGGAAAACTCCAGCTGTTGTTACTTCTGCTTCATTGGTATAGTCATTATTTGACTCTAGGCCCTCTCCCATACAGAATAAATGAAGGCTTATTAACCATTTGCTATAAGATGGTCAAATTGAACACAAAGATATGGGCACAATGCCACCAATTATTGAATCATTTCCTGAACAAGAGTACACATGGGTGTACAAGTTAATGGTGATGCTAAATATACTCCAGAGGACTTGCAGTGTCTTGAATAATAATCATCACCAGAGTCTGTTCCTCAGCTTTGTGAGTTCCAAACTCAACCTGTTTTGGTCACACAAAGGTAACTGGGCAATAGTGGGATTGGATATGTCATGCAACCCACAAGAAATAGATGCCAGTGTATATTGGCTCAATGAGAAAATTCTCCTTTGTTGAAGAATTTATATGGGAAGTCATTATTTTCAGAAAATGATTAGCTAAGCCTGAAATCAGCATGAGAGGGAGCCAGTGAATCTACTCTTTTAAAATGTTGTTTCACTTTAAACTTCTTCTGAATGTCTAACATTCCTCTGCCCTCCCTAAACCCTTTGCAGTACCGGTGATCCTGGAGCAGGCATTCACAACTGGCACTCCTCTACCTACTAGTTGACCCTTTGGTGTTTATTCAAATCTGAATCAAAGTTCACTTGAAGATCATGCTCATGTCTTTCTGTTCAGAGCATGTACCTTGAACCCAGTCAGACCACTTTTGTATTACTAGATCTTTCTTCAATGTTTTCGTCCCATATTATTTTTATTTCTTGTATAATTCTTTGTATCTACTACATGAAGCTAATATTACAGAAAAATGAGAGTTGCAATTCTCAGATTTTTTTTCAAAATTTACACACAAAAGACATAGATTGTATCCTTAATGAAGAATTTTGTACACTGAGAGGCAAAATGCTATCTAAAATGCTAATGATTTAACAAATGGTGCCAAGAGAATTGAATATCTACATGCAAAGTAACAAAGCTGTATTCTGACTTATACCATGTAAAAATTACACCAAATGTGTCAAATATCTAAACATAAGAACTCAAACTATAAAGTTTAGAGGAAAGCAAAGGAGAAAAGCTTTGTGACATGGATATTGCAATTATTTCTTAGACATGATGTGAAAAGCATAGGCAACAAATGAACAAGTGGGTAAGTTGGACTTAAATACATATGTGCATTAGAGGACATTATCAGTGAAGTGAAAAGGCAACCAAAATTCTTGGAGAAAATATTTATGTATAAAATATCTGACAAGGGGTTAATATCCAGCATATATAAAAAACTTCTACGGTGCAATAACAACAACAACTCCAAAACAAACCAATTGAAAAATGGACAAAGGACTTGAACAAACATTTCTTTAAAAAAGAAATACAGGTATTCAGCAGGCACACGAAAAGATGCTCAGCATTACTAAGCATCAGGTAAATGATTTGCTTGGATTTGTGAGATGATGAAGAGGGAAAGATTTTTAGGACTATCCAAGGGATTTGGCTTACTGGATTAAGTGTATAGTGATATTATTGACTAAAACAGAAGAAAAATAAGAGTTGCTTTGGAAGAATAGAAAACATGAGTTCAGTTTGAGTCATGTATACTTTTAAGTACAAGTGAGAATCTTAGTGGACAAGATTGGTAAATAGCTGTTTTTAGGGCCCCTAAACCCAATTCAGAGGTGACTGTGCAGATACTTCCCCATGCAAGCAACTCATGGGCACTAGAAGGATATCTAAGAATTCAACTCAATTCTCATATTGTCCACCCAGAAATAACATCACATTTTATAGGCAATAGGCTCTCCCAAAACTACTCTCTACTTTAGATGCTAATCACAAACCCAGATTATTACTTGTGGTTCTGACCAGCTGGCTGTAAAAATAATAGACTCCCATTAACAAGTCCTTATATAACAATAATTACATTAAGTATAAATGAATTAAATTCTCCAATTAAAATTAAATAAGATGCCTGAATGAATACAGAAAAGCAAACTGAGTCATAAAAGACCTACTTAAACTTTAAGGACACACATACACTAAAAATGAAGGAATAGAAAAAGTAATTTATGTATATTGAAACCAAAAAGGACAAGGTAGTTAAACATTAGACAAATAAACTTTAAGTCGAGACAAAGTCATTAGATAATAATAAATGGGGTCAATTAATTAAAGAGATCTAACAGTTTTAAATATACCCAATATTGGACTGATCAAATATATTAACCAAAACTATCAGATCTGAAAAGAGAAATAAATAACAATACAACAATAGAAGGGGATTTTATATCCTTCCTTTAATGATGGATAGATCACTCAGAAAGAAAGTAACAACATTTGAGTTGAACTAAGATTCTACCAAGTGAATCTAACAGCTATACATATATATATACATATATATAAAATATAGCATAACATATAGGATATATATTATATATATATTTAAAAGCTATCCAACAGCAATAAACTACACATTTCTTTTCAAATGCACCCAGAATTCTCCATAATGGCTCATATATTAGATCACAAAACAAGGATCAAAAGATTTGAGAAGATTAAAATGCTATTAGGCATGTTTTTAGTATTTGAAAATCAATGCAACTCACCAAATTAACAGACTGAAATAAATCCATGCTAATCTTTCAATATATACAGAAGATGTTTTTCAAAAAATTGATATCCATCTATGATTAAAAATCTTTGCAAACTAGAAACAAACAGAAACAACCTCTTGTTGATCAGGCATCTACAGGAACCTATAGCAAAGCATTATACTGAATTGTAAAAGATTGAATGCTTCACTCATGAAATCAGAAAAAGGGGTAAGAATTTCTAATCTCAGTTCTCCCATTAAGCACAGTAGTAGAGATCCTAGCTAGCACAAGAAAAGGAAATTAAAAGATAGAGTTGGAAAACTGATATAAAACCATTTTTATTCACTAACTACTTACTTGATTGTGCATGTATAAAATTCTAAGGAATTAAAAAAGCTACCAGAACAAATAATTGAATATAGCAAGTGTGTAAGAAATTAGGTTAATTTCTAAAAATCAGTTGTATTTCCATTTCTTATAAACAAAATCAATTAGAATCACAGTGCCAGTTATATTGGCATCAAAAAATATGAAAAACTATGGAATAAACCTGACAAACATGCAGCATATACACTGAAAACTACAAAAGACTGCTAAACAAATTTGAAGACCTAAATAAAAGACATCTCTAAATAGAGTAAGAGACTCCACACTCATTATCAAGATGTCAATTCTTTCCCAAATTGACCTCTAAGATTAAATAACATTTCAAACTATATCTTAACAGGATTTGTTGTAGAAACTGACTGATTCAAAATTGATATGAAAGTATCAAATAACACATCTCACAATTAAAGGCACACAATGTTACACATCAATTATATGTCAATTTTTTTAAAATTACAGATTTGATAGGCAACATTTTTCTTCTCCATAGTCTAACATGGATTAAAGATTTGGCCTTTGCTTTTATTTTCCCCTTTAATTTTTATTTCTGTCTAGAAGGGAATCCTACTGTATCAACTATATCACATTATCCTCTTTGTCAAAGGAACATTTGACCCCCTCTTTTCCCTAGAACCATCACAGTGGCTGAAAACATGGTGTGTGATTCAAAATGGAAGATACATCAGTTTATCAGTTTCAAAATATTTTCCCCATGCAAAAAGTGTTTAGAAAGAGGATGGGATGCCTTGCAAATAACTAAACTCTTAGTCCCTGGAAGCTTTCAAGGCAATGGAACAGGTGTTCACAGCACCTACCATAAGCCAGACACTGGGAATGTAACAGGGAATAAATCAGATATGGTCTGTCCTTGTGGTAGCATGCCTGGGATACCAGGAATTTCTGCATATAATAGCGACTCAAACTGGGTGACCCCTAAATTTTTCTCTGCAGGTCCATAAATCTATGTCTCTGGGACAAAAATATTCTCAAAGAGCAAACCTTTGTCTTCCAACAAGGTCAAATCTGCTTTTGTGCCCTCTCCATCTAGGCCGCGGCAGCAGTAGACTGAGAACAAGGGCATCAAGGAACCCAACACCTCCAAAAGCCTCCGCACAGCCTAAAACAAAAGAACTTGCCTGACTCCCTCAATAATCAAATCCATCTTGTACATGAGAGTTCTCAGAGGCCTCTGCCAGAGGAAAATGTCAAACACATGGTCTCTGGCCATCCTCACCCATGGAGAAGCTTGGAAGGGACTATGTCAGAAAATGCAGACCCATTTCCAGGAACGTTCACCTTCTGGCTCTGTCCCCTTCCTCTGGCGCTGGGTGACTCTGCTTGGGAAAATATGGAAGTCGCTACGCCAAGTTAGGGTGACCAGATGATCCCACCTTCTGGGAACGGCCGATGAAGATTCCTCCAGGCGTTACCATGGAAAGGGAGACATTTCCAAAAAGCAGGGAGTTGAGACTCTGAGCTGTGACTTAGGTGCACAAGGTCAACAAAGAGGTCCCAGGGATTAGAGTCAGCGGGGAGGCACAGTTGATCTCTTTGGCAAACAAATCGTTGAATTTTCCCCTCTCCTCATTTACTGGGCATAACTCACTGCTCGCTCCTAAGGATGTTCCCTGTGTCTATGGGCTGATGTGTGTTCACAGCTCTGCTCTCAGACTCTGAAGGCAAGCCTGAGGTGTTTCAGGAAAGAAAATGAGTGGCTCTCCAATCATGTCACTCTATTCATGTCACTCCTTCCACAGTTTTTCCTAAAGTGATTGGTGCAGCCGTCACATCTTTATGCTTTTCTTCTTCCAGTGATGTTTTGTTGCCGTCTTTGCTGGTGAAGTCCTACTTTTCGATGTTATCTCAAACGCTGCTTCTTTCAAGACATTTTCCTGGATTCCTTCAGCTCCCAGTAGCCTCTCTTTTCATAGCACTCTACCTTCTCTTATTGAAGATATTATAGTGATTTATGCAAGTTAAAAAAACTTACATTGAAAGTCCTTTTAGGCAGAGATCATATCTTATTTTTCTTTGTATTTTATCCTGCCCCTAAAGCCCTTCATTTTCCCCCAACCATTCTGCATCTGCACCTGGTAAAATTAAAAGAAACTTGAATAATTGGAATTGAGAAAAACAGTTCTTATAGCAATTGGTGGTGACAGTTCGATCCTGCTTATCCCTGTAGAGGGCAAGAACTTTCTCTTTCACAGTCTTTCCAGTGCCACTCATGGCCCTTTCTGTCTCAATAACCTAAAACACTAGAAAACTAAATTAGTAGTGATGCCTAATTTACCCAAACTTTTGGGGGGGAAAGCAGTTCAACCTAAGTGAATTTTCCAGATTACTAGCATTTACTTATTGGAATCTAAAAATTTTAAATGATTTATAAAACATGCTTTTCTAAAGACACTTAGAATAGCTTTGGGAAAGTCCAAAAGAAATTGCTTATAGTAATTGTATCCATGGAGAATAACCTATAAAGTAGGAAATAGAGGTAGAAAGGAACTTTTCACGGTGTAGACTTTTAATACTAGCTATATTTTGAATGATGTGTACCTACTAGCTATTTAAAACTAATATATACTTCCTTAAATATGGTTGCTGAACATAATTTAACTTTTTTCTGAAACAAGGTCATCATTGTATTATTTATTGTCTTGTTCCTAGTTTTATTCCAGCAAAAAGATATTAAAGTTACACAGTTATATGCCCTGACATTAAGTGGTTCCCAAACTGCTAAGCATCTAGAGGTCTTAGATTTTATAGTGATGTTTATAGTAACCATTGCCCCTCTTCTCAGCTGCTCACTTTTTCTGATGTGACTTGGAAGTCACATGATGGCAGATGATAAATAAGTCTCGTGGAGGTGGGAAGGAAAACATTTCAGAAGTGAGAAAAACTGTGGACTGTGTGTGGTTTTAGTAAAGTGGATTGTGCTGAATGACTTTGTCACACCTGATTTAATTCTCTCTCAAAATCAGTGCTGACAATGGAATATTATTCTGCAATCAAAACCAACAAATAGGATGCATTTGTGATAACATGGATGGACCTAGAGGAATCATATTAGCAGAAATAAGTCAGAAAGAAAAAGACAGAAACAAGATAGTCTCACCTATAGATGGGGTAGAGGAATAGCAAACAAAAGATCAAGAATAAGTCAAAATAAGCTGACAACTAAACTGGGGCAAGCAGCTAGGGAGGGAGGGGGGAAGAGGGGAAGGAGAAATCAGGGAAGGGAGGAGCACAAGAAGATCAAGATGAAGGTTCATGGGTGATAAGGTAGACGGAGAACCCTGGGGAATGCAATGATGTAATATGTATATGTATATGTATATGTATATGTATATGTATATGTATATGTATATGTATATGTATATGTATGCACACACATGCACACACATACATACATAAACAACACATATGTAAACAACAAAATGATTAATTAAAAACAACAATAAACTCAGTGCTGAGCCATCTGACAGCGGGTCCTCATGTGAGGAAGGATTGATGGATACCAAAGTACTTACCTGCCTACCAGGGCACCACTAAGTAATGCCCAAATGCCAGAGATAACTGACCCCTCGTGGCTGCTGGGAAAGCTATAAGGTAGCATCCAGGGAATCAGCATATGGTGATGGTATCAGTGGACTTCAGGACATCTGTTTTTGGCCTCTATGTGAATTTTCTCTCTGGGGTTTGTTTTTATAATGGAGCATTTATTGTTGTTTTCTAGATTGATTAGATAAGGTGCTCTGGATAAGTAAAATGACTGTGATGATCCTCATGCAAATTTTTTTTTTAATTTAAAGTTAAGAATAAAAAAAATTAGATCACTAGCCGGCAGCTTAGGTTTGAGCAGCAACAGCTCTGACTTCAGGCAGAGTCACAGCTCTGTCACTAAGAGGTGAGTCCTGAGCTTCACCATCCTGCGTGAAAGTATAAGACGTTTGAAAACATATTGGAGAACTAAAAAGAGACCTGAAACTCAAGGGCGGGGAATGAGATGAGGCCATAAATGTGGTGTTAATGTTCAAAAGAGAAAGCTAATTGTGGAAATTACTGGCTAGTGAGTTGGACAGTCGTAGTAATAAAACAGATGCTTACTGAAAATCCATCAGCATCTGGAAAGGATAAAGTCACAGAGGATTTATGGGAAGAAGCAAGTTCAAGACACTCGGCAGAGGAGCAAAACTGAATAAGGCCAGGTCCTTAGGAGAGGATTTGGACCGGGGGTAAAGGGTTTTTCTTAGCCTGCCATCCCATTTGTCCTCTAAGGCCAGTTCAGGTTGGACCCAACAGTTGGCTAGGACATCATAATGAGGCAAATACCCAGAATCAGCTCCAGTGAGGGGAGGAGTGGGGGCATAGAGGGCAGCTCCCCAGAGAATGGGGTCGGGTCTGGTTTTATTTAATGTCCTTGCTAATGATTTGAAAGCGGGAACAAACACATGTCAAGAAAATATGCAAAGCCCATCAACTAGAGACAAGGTCACACTCCAACTGCAAGGAGTTTACCCAAAAGGACTGAAAACAATTACCAAAGGGAACTTGGACTAACCTAGATCAGAGCAAGCAAAGGGAACTGATCGGGAAGGAAAATAGCTCTTCTAGGTGAAGTGGGAATGTGCAGGGAGTTCAGGGGTAGATAAAGAAGGGAAGTAAAGGTGGCCAAAAGCAGCCCCATGGACCAATAATGCTTAACATTACGTGGGAATGAGAAAGTCCAAAGAACAGAGGTTTTGCATGGATGGTTGTGATTCAGTGCCTGAGAAGTGGTAACCGGCCTCAGGACTTTAGGTTAGCCAGTAGAGGAAGAAGAGAAGGTGATTGCAGATTGGAATGCAGACATTTACTCTGGGTCCATGTGTCTACTGCTGTGTCAGTCTTGCAATGCTTGAAGTTCTGTAACTAAACCCAGAACCTGACCCAGAAGAGATGAGAGGTCATTATGGGGTCAATGCAGGGAGCATGCGTAATTCCTAGGATATGTGGGCTCATTGAGGAAAGTGGGGTGAGAGTGACCCCTACATGCTTGTCCAGCTTTGGATTTAGGGGTTCTGTCTCGGAAGAAAAAGGCAGAGACAGTGAGGTATTGATCAAGTGATGAAATCTCAGCTTCCACTGTGGGGCCAAGCTTTTCCCAGCCCTGTCTGTGAACATGAATTTCTGGTTCTCCACCACCCTTCCCAGTTCTGCCATTCTTTGATGAAGCAACTGGTCACCTATGACTTAACATTATGTTTCTATGTCCTGCGTCTGCCCTCATGGTGTTCGAGGTGCCAGAGCCGGCCAGGACTCACGAGGAACCTCCCCCTTACACCTTGCTCTATTCTGCTTGGATCCAAGATGGCAGCCCAGTGGAAAGGGTCATGTCCCTTGTGCTGAGATGCAGCACTACATCCCCCTGTTCCTCAGAATCTATTGTGCAGCTCTCTCAACACTGCCTAGATTAGGCCTTTCAAACTGCAATTTGCATAAAATCTCCTGGGAAGATGACTATTTCTAATAAATTCCCAAGCAATGACAATGTTGGTCCACAGACCACGTTTAGAAAAGCAAGGCATTCAGGTTTCAGCGTCTGCTAAAACTTTCTGCAGCCCTAAAAATCTTTATCTGCTTGTCCAGTACAGGGGCCTGTGGCTACAAGTGGCGGTTGATACCAGCATGACTCACGAATTAATTATTTGGCTTTATTTATTTATCGCAAATAGCCACATGTGTCTAGACGCTACTGTATGGCAATTTACAGCACAGGTGTAAAGCAATTCAGACACATAGCAAATTGTTCGAGAAACGCTGATCTGGAAGAGACCAGGTGATGCTTTTCCTTCTCCCAGTTAAGCTATCCGGAGGCATCTGCCTACACAACATTACACACTTCACAGATCAACAGCTCGTTTGGAAGTGAAGCAAGTAGTGTAGGTGGCAATGACCTCTACAACAAAATGGCGCTTCATTTACAGAAATTAAGATGAAAGTTGCTAAGATACTTCGATGAAGAGCTGAGAAGATTGGCTACACTTCAATGTTGTTAAACAGATGAAGCTATTACTGACACACAATGAGCTGCAAATATTGAAAGTGTAAAACTTGACAGTATCTTGGTGTGGCATTCTAATCAAGATAAAGAACAGACCTAATGCTGCCAACCAATCCTTGTACTCTCTGTGACCTTTCCATCATGTTCTTCCCAAGAGTTCAGCAGATATCCACTAATCTATCGCTCCATGTTAGCTGGCATTTCCTAGAATTTTATGTCAATGATGTCATACAGTCTGTCCATTTTATTCCCCTGAATTCCTTTACTCAGCATAATTATTCGAAGATTCATGCTGTTTATGTATGGTAAATGCCTCTTTATTATGAGTCATACATCACGATCTGTTTATCCCTTCACCTGCTAGTGGACATTTCTGTTTTTGTTTTTGACTAGGGCAAATAATGCAGCTATGAACATTTTCCATACAAGTTTTATATGGAAAAACCCTTTCATTTCTATTAGGGAAATACCTATTAGGTTATTATACGAGAGTATAATAACCAGACCATGTGCAGGCATGTAATTCCATCTTTAAGAAACTGTCAAGGTGTTTGCCAACATTGCCAATCCATTTTACACTGCAACCAGCTGTCCGCCCACACTTCTTTTAATCAGATTTTGAAACATTAGCCCTTTCAGTAAGAGGGCAATGATATCTCTTTATGGTTTTCTTTTTCATTTCTGTAATGATTAGTGAAATGAGTGTATTTTCATATGCTAATTTGCCATCTGTATATCATCTTTGATGAGGCTTAGTTTAAATGTTTTACATTTTTTTCTTTTAGTTTTGTTGTCGCTGATTATTTTCACATTAAGGAGTTTTGAGAGTGCTTCACATATTTTACATCAAACACTTTCTTAAATATGAGATTTAAAGATTTGGTCTCTCAATTTGTAATCTGTCTTTTCACCCTCTTAAAGGTATCTTTTGAAGTGTAAATTCCTTATTTTGAAGTCCAATGAACCTATTATCCCCCTGTAGTATTGTAGCTGAAAGTCTTTGCCTGACTTGAGATCAAAGTTTTTTCTTTTGTTTTATTCTATAAAATTCTAAAACTTTTAGAGATTGAGATCTGTACCCATTTGAATTAATTATGTACAAGGTGTTAGGTATAAATCCATGTTCTTTCTTTTCTGCCTATAAATACCAATCATTTCACCACTATCTGTTGAAAAGACTGCCTTTTCTAGATTCCTTTCCATCTTTGTTGAAACTTAACTGAACATATACATGTGGCTCTATCTCTGATCTTTATGCTTTCTATTTGATCTATTTGTCAGTCTTGACACCAATATTACACTGTCTTGATGACTGTACATTTTATATGCAGTCTGGAAGTCAGGTAGTGCTAGCTTTCCAACTTTGTTCTTCCTTTCAAAATTGTTTTGGCTATTCTATTTTATCTCCAAATGAATTGTGAAATCACCTTGTCAGTTTCTGCAGAAGTCTACTGGAATTTTGATTAAATTTACAATGAATCTATATATCTGTTTGGGGCAAATTTGCATTTTAATAATATTGAATTTTCTGATTCATAAAAATAACATCTTTCTACATTTATTGAGAACTTCTCTCATTTCTTTTGGCAATGATTTTTAGTTTTCAGTGCACAGATTGTGTTTAGACTACCCCTCAATGTTTCATTTGTCTCTTGATGTCTCATAAGTGATTTTTAAAAAATTTTTGCTTTGATTGTTCATTTGTGGTACACAGAAATATACTGAGCTGATAGATTTAATATTTGATAAATTTACTGATTAGTAACTTTGTTGTGGCTTTCACCAGCTCTTCTAGAAAGACAATGATGCCATCTGCCAATAGAGACAATGTACATCACCTTCTCTGATCTGGATGACATTTATTTCTTTCCATGCCCTTTTGCAATCATTAGAACTTCAGGTACTCTGTTGAATAGATGTTATAAAAAGTAGATGATCCTTGTCTTTTTTCTGATCTTAAACAAGTAAACATTCAGTCTTTCACTCATTAGTGTGTCAGTCAATTTATCATATATGTCCCTTATCAGGTTAAAGATATTCCTTTTTCTTCCTAGTTACTGAGAATTTTTAATAAGGAATGAATGACGAATTTTGTCAAATGATCTTTGTACACATTGAAAAGATCATACATATTTTCTTATTTTAGTCTACTGGTATGTGAGTTAAATGATTTATTTTTATATATTAAACTAATCCTACATTCCTACTTGGTCATGTTTCATTATCCTTCTTATATATCATTGGATTCACTTTGATAAAAAAAATTATTAGGAATTTTGCCTTCATATTCACGAAGAATATTGGTATGTAGTTTAATTTTCCTATAATAGCTTCAGTGTAGAAGTCAAGATAAAACTTATAGAAAAGTTGGGAAATATTTCCCTTCACTGCAACTCCCTGGAAGAGTTTGCAAAGAATTGATATTACATCTCTCTGAAATGTTTGATAGAATTCTGCAGTGTCATATTCTTAGTCTCAAGTTTCCTCTATGAGAAGGTTTTCAATTATAAATCCATGTCTTCAACAGATAAAGGAATATTCGAGTTATCCACTTCTTTTGAGTAAGCTTTGGTATTATGGGACTTTTGTGAAATTAGCCCCTTTTGGGGGAGCCTAAATTTCCAAAATATCAACAACAATGTAAACCAGTGTTACCTCAATATAAAAAAAGAAAGAAGAGTCACTTCAAAAAAAAAAAAATTTGTATCCCCTTCATCTAAATTGACATATTTCTTAACTTAAAGTTGTTGAAATGATTTTATTTTATTTTCAATATCAGTGGAAGCAGTACAGACATATTCTTTTCTCATTCTGCCCTGGCAGTTGGCATCTTCTCATTTTTCTGATAAGTTTGGCTGGAATCTTATCACATTTTTTGAGTTATTTTGTTCTTTACACTTAGGTATATTGGGTAGTGTCAATATTTTTAAAAATTATTGATGCAACATTGGTGTATAATAGCATTTTGTTGTAGTTTGCAGCATCTTAGTTCAATACCCTTTTAATTTGTTTTTTTAGTACATTTACTTTAACCCCTCCCCATACAGGTGAAATCTAATATTTCTCTTTATTTATTTATTTTGATCAACTTTGTACCATACTCTCAATTTTTTTTTCCATTCTGCTTCAAATAGTAACATTTCATCAGAAGAGTTTCGGTTATCTCTCTTTACCCATTCAATGAACAATTGGTATTGAAGACTTTTTCATATCTTAGCTATCGCAAATAGTGCTGCAATAAATATTGTGGGGCAGATACTTTTTCAAATTAATGACTTTGTGTCCCTTAGAGACCCAGAAGTGAGCTTGCTGGATTATAGATCATTTTTTGCTAGTTTTTAAAGAATGGTCTAGACTTTTCCAAAACAGCTGTACCAATTTACATCACCACCAACAGTGTATAGTGTTCCTTTTTCTCCACATGCTTGCCAATTCTTATTAGGAATCTTTTTGATGTATTCCATTCTCAAAGGTGCAAGATGATATTTCTTTGTGGTTTGATGTGCGTTTCTTTTATTGGAAGTGATGATGAGTATTTTTTCATATGTTTGTAGACCATCTGTATATTCTCTTTGGAAAATTATCCTATTCAGATCTCTTGCCTATTTTTTATTGGATTGTTTACATTTCGTTGTCATTTTGGGTGAATTCTTTGTACACCTTGGATCTTAACTCTTGTCATTTTTGTGCTGTGTAAATATCTTCTCCCATTCAGTAAGCTGTCTTTTTATATGCTAATATTTTTTAACACTGCCTAAAGATTTTTAATTTGATATCATACCAGTTGTCTATTTCTGCCTTTATTTCTCTTGTTGTAAAGGTCAAGTTTCTTAAAAAGTCTTTATCACTGATGTTATGAAATATATCACGTTTGCTTCCATGCATTTTATGGTTTCTGGTCTTATATTCAAGTCTTTAATTCATTTTTAATTTATTTGTGTGTATATGCAATTAAAAGTGGTCCAGTTTTATTATTTTATATGCAATAATTTGATTTTCCTAACATCTTTTGTTGAAGAGATTTTCCTTTCCCCACTGTATGTTTGCAGCTCTTTTGTTTATAACTTAGGTATTGATATATGTGTGGATTTTTTTCCTAGACTTCCAATTCTCTTTCATTGATCTTAGTGTCTACTTTTATTCTAGTATCACACTGATTTGATGACTGTTGCTTTATAATATAGTTCAAAATCAGTGTCTCCCATTTTTTCTTCAAGATTGCTTTAATTTGGATTTTTTTTTTTTTCGAGACTAGATCTCACTTTGTTGCCCAGGGAACCACAGGCTCATGTTGCCCGGGGCACCATGAACTCAAGCGATCCCCAGCCTCAGCCTCCCAGGTAGCTAGAATTACAGATATGTGCCACAAAGTTCAGCTATTTTTTGAGACTAGGTCTTGCTATTGTGTGATTCAATATAAGCTTTAGTATTTTTTGTTTTATTTTCTTGAAAAATATCACTGTTATTTTAACCATGATTGCATTAAATCTATAGGTCATTGTTTGTAAAGTGGCGATTTTTACTGTATTAATTCCCCTTATCCATGATCATGGGGTATCTTTCCATCTTTTTGTGTCTTATTCTATAAGTTTAAAGGCTATTTTGTAGTTTTTCTTGTATAAGTTCTTCATGTCCTATGTCAATTTCATTCTTAGATATTTGATTCTCTTTTGATGCAATTATAAATGGTTTGCTTTTGAGAAAGCAACAATCTCTTCCCTGAAGATAAATAAAGAGACTTTCTCCCCCAAACTATGAGTACAGTAATATTACCCCCATTACTGCTGGCAGACAATTTGCAATTAGATTTCAGTCAAAACAGTCACAGAGAAGAGGGCATAGCAAAGAGACTGCAGAGAATTGGAGCTGGCACCCTGATCAAATCAATCCTGTGGGGGGGGGAAACCTTGGGGTTTTCTGTTATGTAACCCAAAACATTTCCCTTCATTGTTTATGTCACTTTGGGTTGATTGAATGTGACTAATGATGTTATTTGGCAAGCATTACATTGTCACTGGCACTATAAATATGTTAATTACAGCTATGGTATTTTCTTCTTTGCATCCATCATGGCTTTATTATTACTGTACTACTTCTACTATTCTCCCCTGTGCATTATTATTATTGTGGAACCTTCATTCGTACGATGAACCCTCAGCTTTCAGTAGTGACATGACTCTTTTCTGCCTTAAGTGTATGTCTTCTTTTTTCTCATTAGCAATCAATCAAGGTGGATGCCACATGTCTCTGGGTAGATGCAAGCCTCCAAATCCTGTGTGGGCTTGTCACCAGGGTGTCAGAATGCACTGCTATTAATTTGCAAGCAGTTGGGAAAATAACCACCACATATGAAACACCCTGGAAGACTCAGGTACCATCAAAAGGCTCCAGGGCTTCGAGGTGGTGGCAAATGAGGGAGGGGAGATTGAGACCATGGCAAGGGTTTATGGGTGCTTTGGTGATAGGTGTGGTGCAGCCACATCCACCCGAGAAGGTGTGAACCTGTACTTGTGAATAATGTCTGATTGGTGAGCCAGTATCACCTAGATAAAAAAATAACATAAAAAACAAAAGTAATCTATTTCATAAACCTTGGCAAAAGATAAGCTGTCCTGAGAAGGTGTGAACCTGTACTTGTGAATAATGTCTGATTTGTAAGCCAGTATCACCTAGATAAAAAAATAACATAAAAAACAAAAGTAATCTATTTCATAAACTTTGGCAAAAGATAAGCTGTTGACCAATGTTTTAGATTTGGTAGTGGATCCTGTTCATTCTTTTTCTTAGTGAATAGAAGCAAGATAATTGGGTGGGATCATGTGTGGATGGGATAGTTTCTACTATTAAAATATGTAGTTCAATCTTGAAATGGGAAAAAGTTGGAAATATTTTTTAATTAAAAAAAAATGTATCCAAACAGAGAGAGGAAGAAAGACAGAGACAGAGACAAACAGAAAGAGACAGACTCCAGGAATCCATTGAGTCTTACGCTGAATATGGCGTTTGGAGTCATAGTTTCAGTCATCACCCTCTGATTCAGCTCTGTGACTTTTGACAGATTCACTCTCCACAGAGCCTCAGTCTCTCAGCTCTAACTAGACAGCTGGCTCATGGGAACAGCTTTTGTGACGTGTCTGCTGTGGTTCAGGACTCTCATGCTTTCCTTCCCAACTTAACACAGCTCATCTTCGGGCTCAAATGAGATGTTTTCAGCAGAAAGCACAGCCAATAACACGTGTACTCCAGTTGGTAGCTTGTCTGCTCGCACTGATTTCTCTCCTTCTGAGCCAGGAAGTTGCCTGCAGCCTTGAAGATCTGGCCCTGAGGTGTTCTTCACACCCTCTCTGTCTGCTCCTGGCAGCCACTCTAGAGCCAGCAGCTCTGTTTCCCTGGTTGTCTCTCTGTCCTGTTCAGGAGATGGGTCAGGCCGGGCGGGCACCTAGGCCACAGGAGGTCAGCACAGTGAAGACTGGCTGGAAAATGGACCTGGAGGCCATCAACAGGGGAGATAAGACCCAGAAAGGAGGGCCAGGAGACGCGTCTTCCCTGAGATGGTGCTGTGGTGTCTTGTCTCCGCTGCCACCTCTCGCTGCTGGCAGCCATCACAGCCCACATGACAGCCCACTTCGCAACAGCAACAATAACAGCAACCGCAAATTAGGAGTTTGTCCTTCAAACTCGCCTGAGCCAAATCTTCACTTTTCCAAGAACTTCTTTGCGAACGATGAGGGAAGGTGAGGCCGCTCCCATCTTTAGGGCCGCCCATCCCTGGGTGTGTCACAGGGACCATGGTTCTTCTCTGTCCCTTTTCTGGGATGGTTTTCCTCCGCTGCCAGGAGGAGGGTTGGAGGCCTGGGTTTGCAGCAGTCATGCCAGTGGGCAAGGGAGGGAGGGAAGGAGGTGGGGAGAGGGCAAGATATTCTGAACCTCACTGGCCTGGTCCCCAAGCCAGGGTGGAGTAAGGCGGAGGGGATGAGCGGCCACATTTGCTGGTCCCAGATGGTGGGTCCGTGAGAACTGCTTAATTGTCCACAGAGAGAGGATGGCTCACTTTGGCAGAAGATGCGGGCTAATCAGAAGCAGCCCCCAGCCTCTCCTCCCTTCATCTCAACCTCCCTCCTTCTGCGAATTCAGTTTGATGGCTGCAAGCAACGTGCCAGGACTTTGATCCCCAGCCAGGCCTGCCAGTCTCAAGGATGGGAGCTCAGCGGCAGGAATGCTGTGCCTGGTGGGGGGAGGGGGGGTGGGTGGCAGTTCCTTTCTCTCCCTCCTTTCTCTCCTGGGGTCATGGATGCCGGATGCTGAGATCCCAGCTGAGAGCCACCTCGGCATCCTCTGGCTAAAAGAGGTCATTTACTATCTAGATCTGTTCTTCTCCCACCTCCTGATGATCCACTTTCTATTTCCTTTGACCAATATTATTATGCTTATTGCTCCTATGGCAAAGGCTTAAGCATCGAGTCCCTATTAGATGTTAGGATGAAAACACATCCACAGGCACACGGTTATCTGGGACATTTAAGTAGGACAGGGGGTCCCGGTTTTTCTCCCCCCCCACCTCTGTCTCTCTCCCACCCTCACTCCCCTCTCCCCCTTCCTCCTCCCTCTCTCCCTCCCTCCCTCCATTTCTCTCTCCCTCTCTTCCTCCCTCCTCCTCCTCCTCCTCCTCCTCCCCTTCCTCCTTCCCTCTCCCTCCCACATTCTTTCAGTCTTAAGTATCCCTGCCCCACCCCACCCAGAAGTTCTCAGGGTGGCTCAGCATCAGCCTCCCAGAGCCAGAGCAGGCGTGACCAGGTAAAGGACACCCCCAGGGTCCTGCCGTCAGGGCAGCTGGACTCAGTTCCAGCCCAGCTCTGACAAACTGTCCCCAGAGCAGCCACCGAACTTCAGAATCAAAGGCTCCTCAAGGGCTTCTGGACTATCTCCAGGGAAACGTGGGCCTGGTCCTTGGTCACTAGGTGGCAGTACTGGGAAGGACAGACATGCTGCCCGTGCCCCTCCCCCCCATCCCCAGCTGCCTGCCAGGAACACCCAGGTGCAGCGGGAGGAGGCCCAGGTCACCTCTCGGCACCCACCACAGGTTTGCTGACCACATGTTTGATCTTCTCCTGCCTGTGCTCCCCCCCCCCCAGGAACAGGTGTACACGCTTCCTCCTCCTCCCCCATCCCAGGACTGGCCTCTCTTGGGGAACCTTCCCTGACAAAGCCCCTCTCCCCCTCATCATGGACAGAAACTCCTCTTGTGGCCTCTGTCATGCCTGGATGCTTGCAACTTGTTTCCCGCTGAAGTAGCTTGATGCAGCTTCATGTGCGCTTCGGGAGGGTGTCTGGTGAAGGATCAGCGAGCAGAGCCAACACTGAGTCCATCACTGGCAGTGACGGTCTGTGCCTCGCCCTGGGGGGACCCTTCTCCCCTTGTCCCCAGTCTCCCCACACCCTTCCCCTCTGGTAACCACTAAAAGTTTATTTTCTCTTATTTAGATCAGGGCCCCAGATCTGACATATCAACTGGGCTCTTCTGTTGCCTTTATTCAGACTTTTCCTGACGGCCGGCCGGCCCCTTTGCTGACAAGGTCGCACCCAGACTCACCAGCAAGCCCTGGGCCAAGGCTCTCTTCTACAGGCCACACGCTCACTCTGCACCTCCAGCCCCCGCCTCTCTTTACCTTGTACCTCAAATTCAGTTTTAGGGAAACACTCACCTGTTGAGGGTCGCTGGGAACACTGAGGACATCTGTTTCTTCACAGCGGAAGCCCCTTCTTACCTGACGGTCTTCCCTATAGATACGTTTCAACACTCAACTCGAACATCACTTCCAGGGGGAGCTTTCTCTGGCCCTTCCCTGCCTGCCTGGGTGCTGAGAATTGAACGCAGAGCGTAAGAAAGGATAATGAGAGAGATTGTTTAGTTATAGTAGCTGAGGGCTGACTGGAAGTATGGACTAGGCAACCCTTTGTTTATAAAGGAAGGGGGTATTTATAGATACAGAGCATAATTTATGATGAATTTTATAGGACGGTAAATGGGGAGGGTGTAATAAAACTGGGTAATGTATTGGTTTTGTGAGGTAATGGAGGGCAGGGGGATTACTTATAGATTGGCTGTTATTTTTTAAGGAATGTATTTTTAGGTAAATATTGGAGAAATGGCGATGCCACTACTTTTTAGAGGTAGTTATGTTTATTTTGTTTTTAGTGTTTTGGAGGAAGATGAGATAATGCAATGAAGTTGTTTGGTCTGTAATGGCACCCAACACCTGGGTACCTTGCACAGGTTTGCCTGGGCAAACACCTGTTCTCATGGTACTAGAATGTATTGTAACTGCCTTGGTCCCACTCCTTATAGACTGGGCAGCATTTTTTTTTGAGACTAGGTCTCGCTATGTTGCCCAGGGTAGTCCCGAACCCATGACTCACGTGATCTCCAGCCTCAGCATCCCAGGTAGTTGGGATTATAAGCACCCGCCACTGCACCCAGCTGCTTTTTTGAGACCAGGTCTCGCTATGTTGCCCGGGGTAGTCTCGAACCCGCGAACTCAAGCGATCCCTGGCCTCTTGCCTCCCAGCACTTGGACAACAGGCGTGCGCCACCACGCCTGGCTTAGACTGGGAAGCTTTGTGGACTCCCTCCCGGGCTATGCCTCCATCCCATTCTGCCCTTTAAAAAAGAGTTCTGTCTCCCCCAGGACAAATCGTAAAACCTGGAGTAGGTAGTCTCAGTCCCAGCTGGAATAGAAGGGTGCCTCCAACAGCACTCTTACGGGTTTCTTCCTGACGGGTTATCAATTCCATGTTGAAAGTTCACTAGTCAGAGAGTTTGGCAACTGCCCAGATTACTGTCCCTTGAGGTTGAACTTGAGAGATTATATGGCCTTTTTTCCCCCCTACATTTATTCCCGTTTCCACAATCCAGGCCCATTCTTCTTTAACAGTAAAGATTAACCTCTTTCTCATCCCCTTTGCTAATAATTCATATTCTGCACCATAAAACATGCCAGGGGGTAGGTTTAGCGCTTCTCAGATCTTAGCTTAGCAGTTGCCTTTTAAATGCAGACTGGGAAAGTATCGTTGGTGCTCAATTTCTGGCTAGGTGGCGTGTGTATGTATTATAGCCTCATGAAATCTCTCCTGGTTCTCTGTTATAAAACAGAAGCCCCGTTTTTGTTGATGTAGCTGCCAAATATGCTGCCATTTGTCAAAGGACTTCCCTGGGGGTGATTTTTGCACCCAGCTCGTCCTGCTCGCCCTTCATTTTGATTTTTGTACACGAGGCAGAGAGTCAGTAAGTAGCTACAAGCCGCAGAGGTCAGCTCCCTCACTGCATAATAAGAATATGGGTCCATAGAGATACTGGCTAGGTCGGAATGATGCTATCACCAGCATCTATTATAGTTTACTAGGCTGGGTACTTTGCATATATTACCATATTCTATCTTCCCAACAATCCTATGAGGGAGCTCTTCCAGTGTTTTGAGTTCACAGATGAGAAAACGGAGATATGGGGGAATTAATGATGATGCCAACTTCACCCAGACAGTGAGAGGCAAAGCAGAGGTTTCCAGCTGAGACACTTTGGTTGAGAAAAACCATTTCTTTCTCTTTGTATTGAAGTCGCGCCGGGTGAAGATAGTCCGTGGGTTTCAGGAAAACAGCATTAGACATCTGCATCTACTCGCTGAATTCCGCCGCCCAGCACTGCAAGATGACTGATTTCCCCACCACTTAAAGCAGTATTTTGGCTTCTTTTCCTGTTGTTCTCCATTCAGCAAGAAGCGGAACAGGCCGGCCAAACGGTTGATGCATTTTATTGTCCAGAAACAGCCGGGTATGAAAGGCCCCCTATTTGAAACGTCCAGGCTTTCTATGTCATTCAAGTTATTTGTACGGCCAGCCGGGGTTGCCACAAACTGACGTTTTTAGAGTCAGACCCACCTGTTTTGGAAAGGAGTAGGTCAGACGATAGGAAGCGCTGTTGGTCACCGAGTGGAAACTTCTCCCACGGCTCTGAGGCGCAATTAAAAAGAGATTGATTAAGCAAAGCAAAGAGAGAACTATGAGTCCTTTGAGCGCAAGTTCTTTATTTGCCCAGGCCAAACAGTTGCCGTTTCTGAACAGAAATCAAGCACCTGTTGCTTCAGAAGGGAAAATGTCAAGCCTCCTTTTCCAGAGCTGCGGCTGATAAGGCGTGACCATGAAAAGCTTCCAGAAACTGACATCTGGGTTCAGGAGTTTATCTTCCCCTTTGCTTATTTTCTTTATCTGTGCGTGTGCCTTGGCGGTGCTGCCTGGGATTCCAGCCCCAGACTCACGCCCCGGATTCCAGCCCCAGACTCACACCCCTCTTCCCTCTTTGCCTCTTTGCTTCTGGCACCCATTTGGGGTGACGGCTGGAGACAAGAGGGATGTTCCCCCTGGGCATGGTGTGCTTGCTCTTTGGGGGAGCAAAGCCTTAGCTCCCCGGTCCACCCTTCCAGCGTCTGGTCGGGGGACTGGCCACTGGCTGGGGTGGGCTGCTCTCCACGCCCGTGGGCTGTCATTACTGAGAGGCAAGCGTGCTTACGTAACCAGGTTAATGTCTAACCCCAGGCCAGGTGCTGCTGTGGGACTGAACCAGCTTCTCCAGGGCCATGTTGACCAAGGTCTCGCCCATCAGGGTGGGACTATTTGGGGACCCAGATACTCCTGCCTTGAGAGCAAACCTTCAGATGTACTAATGCGACTGTGTTCCCGCCTACACATGGCGCCCCATCTCCTGGGACTCCTCCCTTGAAACTTGAGTCACTGAAGCAGGCCTGGGGTCAACATTCTGTCTATTTAAACTTACCCCCTGGGCCAGGTGACCACGTGTCCAGTTTATGGGGGGCTGAGGGCTTTTCCAGGATATGAAGTTTTCAGTGCTGAAATGGGGGGGCACACTGGGATGAGCTGCTCAGCCCTTTTCTGGGGGATCAGGATTTTGAGGGGAATCAGCCCACAGACCCACAGACCCACAGACCCCTTTGTCCAATCACCTATCCTGGTAAATAATGTTTTGGGGGAACACAGCCCTGCTTATTCATTGAGGTACTGTTTATGGCTATTTTTACCCCAAGCAGCAGGCCTTAGTAGTTGTGATGGAGATGAGAGGATCCCCCACAGGAAACAGAAATAATTATTATCCGTTCCCCTACAGAAGCCATTTGCTGACTCCTTGCAAAAGCCAACAGTGCAATCAATGCAGCAATGCATTCTGGGTCACCTGACTTCCTCTTCAGTCTTGTTTTGGTTCTTCTTTAGCCCGATGGCTCAAAGTATACTAGTCTGTTTTTAAATAGAAAAAGTCTCAAATGCTCCACCTTTAATTCTTCCTTCTTCCCTCCCTCCTTCCTTCCTTTCTTTCTTCCTTCCTTCCTCCCTCCCCCTTTCCTCCTTCCTTCCTTCTCTCCCTCCCTCCTTCCCCCTTTCCTTCCTTCCTTCCTCCCTCCCTCCCTCCCTTCTTTCTTTCCCATTTATTTTTGTATGTGCTCCTCCCCCCCACTCTGCTTGGCTACTTTATTTTGATCCAGCTGGCCACAGTTCAGGTGGCCCATCTCCAGGAAGTCTTCCCTGATTACCTCTTCCTACCTTCAGGCAGAGCAAAGCTCCCTATGCACACCTCTGTCCTCAGGGATTTGCTTGTTGGTTTCTCCTCCTGGGCTATGAAATTCTCTGGGGAAAACAACCACCATCTCCATTCCATAGTTTGATTTCTAGCATGGCAGGAACCTCATAAAAGTTTGTTGAATTATGAGTCTAAAAAACAGGAAGAATGCCCTAGGAATTTATCTGTATGTGCCTTGGTTAGAAACTGACATTGTCATTTGTGTATAGGACTCCACCCTCTTTGTTTCTGGGAAAGGCCTTGGTCTGGGTGTGGCTGCTCTACATAAGCAGTGAGGGCCCCCTTGGCCAATGAGCCCTGGTTTTTGAGGGGCAGGCACACAGATAAGACCCTCTTACCTCCAGGGTGGAAGTACAGGTGAGGCAAGTCGTGACCAGGGGAGATGCTCCTGTGAGCAGTGAGATCAAGGAACATCTGAGTGGGACAGTTTTTCTGAAAATAATTTTTATTTTCTTGGAAAACTCAAGGGGAGATGTGAGGACCCTTTCTCTCTCCTGTATTTTTTTTTTCTCATTTTCGGCCAAATCCGCTTGTCTCCAAATATACCAGATGTGATAACTTTTGCAATAAAGTGAGTTATAGCATGTTTTATGACTCCAAATTAATAACATGGCTGGAGATCAACAATGACATTCAAAAAGAACTTGAAAGCCTACTCATTTTTCCAAAAAGTTATTTTTTTTCTTTTAAGAGAATTTTTTCTGTTCGCTCTGCTGCTTTTACGTTTCCAGAGATTTTACTGCTCCAGATGAACGATCCTGCTCCCAGAGTTGGAAGAAGAACCCCAACTCCACTCAGCTCAGCGTGCTGGGCTGCTGTTGGCTTGGACCCTCTGGGGGGAAACAGGGAACTTTTGGGAGGACTTTAGATCCACTTAGTGAACCAGCAAAGGGTGCAGGGAGTCACCTCAAAGGGAAAGACTCCCACCTGAGAGGAACATGCAGGCCTTGACCTCACTCACCCCCGAGAATGGGGCTGGCCGGTGCTCACAGTCAATTCATGGTCAGGCTTCTGACTCTGCCCTCAGGACCTTTTGTTCCTATGGCTCCTGTGTAGCTGGTGTGCCCTCCCTCTCCTTGGGGTGACTGTGATGGAGAAGCCTGGAAGAGGGGAAGATGGTGTTGCTGGAGCTATGACCTGAGAATAGTCCCGATGTTGGATTCACAGCAAATCACTGGCCTTCTCAAGCCTCTGATTCTCCTTCTGTGAACTGGAAATCATTGTCCATACTTTGGAAGGTTAAATGCTACCTGGAGTCGCGTATGGGAAAGTTTCAAAAGTCTCTGCACCCCATCAGATGCTTTAGGATGGTGCCTGGCCAAGGATGCTTGGCTCTGAATAGGTGGGCATGAAAGGGGCATGTGTCTGGGGGCAGTGTTGCCATGCTCTAGAGGACAGTCATGTGCCAGGCAGGTCTCGGTATTGGTTCCAACCCACACCTTTATCTTCCCAGAGAATCCCAAAAACCTGTTCCTAAGCGTGTTGGCCAGTGACTCACATGACCCTACTGGAGGCTGGGGATTAAGCAGATGTTCAGGGCTACCAGGCAGCTCCGGATCTGGGCCAGTCTAAGGAGCTGCTCTTCAAGGCCCTTTCTTCAGTCAGGGCAACCCCACACTTCAGCTCCCTGGAGAATCTCATGTTCCCCCAAACCTTCACTGTTCTTGATGATCTAAGGCCTTCTAAATCAGGCCTCCACTCCAGGCCTCTAGTCAACACTGTTGGAGAGAGAGAGAGAGATGCCCTCTTTCTGACACAGCCTCACTGCATTATGGAGGCACAGGCCCCATCTATGAATGTGTACCCCGAACTCATGTGCAAAACACAACTCATGTCCTTTTCCTCGCTGCCTTTCTTCCCCTTCATATGTTCTCAATACAAGTCAATGGTATGACCCTCCACCCTCTCAGCGAAGCCAGGAAATATGGAACCATCCAAAGCCTCCTCCCTTTCTGGTCCGTCTTCATACTTGGCCAACCACAAGTCATTTATTTAGCCATTAATTCTACAAATATTTATTGAGAGCTTATTAAAAAGCAGTGGTGTTTGTAAAACATTAGACTGTGTGCTAGATAAAATGTAATGAGCAAAATAAATATGATCTCTATCATCTATGGGGAGGCAGAGATAAGACAAATACACAGACAAGTGAGTACATACTTATACGTTCTGTTCAAGGCTTGACAGAAAAGCAAAGGAAGTTTTAAGGAGCATAATAGGAGGATCACATTAAAACTGAAAGGTCAAGGAATGTGTTCTAGTCAGGAGTCTTTCAACTCCAAATGACAAATAGCAGAAGCCCAACTTACAGCATTTTAAGGAAAAAAGAAGAATTAAGTGAAAAATCATTGGGGTAAAAAGAAGCAGGAAATTGCTGGTGATCCAGGCGTGGAAAACCTCAAGAGTAGATGGTCTTATGCAGAAGCGGGCATGCTGTCTGAACTCGGTCTCTGTTTCTTCTCTTCTTCACTCTCTACACTGATCTTTCTCTTCCACTCCCCACAAGCTTTCTCTGCACATCAGGGAACGTGAAGCACAGCCAAATGTCTCTCTGAGCCCCAGGCACTTCCAGACAGGACAGTCTGAGGGGGGACTCATATTGACCACAGGATAGGATGGTGGGAATTTGCTCCAGTCAAGGTTGCAGCTACCCTGGGCCCAGACAGTGAAGGCTGTGGCCAAAAGAAGGAAGACTGAGGGCCGGGCACGGTGGCTCGTACCTGTAAGCTTCAGCCTATGAAGCGGCCAGGGCTTAGGCATCGGGGTTCGAGTCCCAACTCGGGCCTGTAGCGAGACCTAGTTCCAAAAAAATAGCTGGGCGTGGTGGTGCATGCCTGTAATCCCAGCTACCTGGGAAGCTGAGGCTGGGGATTGCTTGAGTCTGTGGTACCCTGGGCAACGAGAGCCTGGGGTTCCACCAGCAAAAATAGCGAGACCTAGTCTCAAAAAAAAAAAAAAGAAGGAAGACTGAGGTGAGGTGAGGGTAATCATAGGAAGACTTCACTGAGAAAACAATATTTGAAATTATATTAGACTTAAAAGATAAGATTTACTTAGTTAACAAGTGAGGGAAGGATATCCTAAATAGAGAAAATAACATTCATTCATTTACATAGCAAATATTTCTGACCAGTTATACTTGCTTCGGCCTGACTATATAAAATGAGGCCAGTGAAAATATGGTGCCTGCTCACTTAGATTTTATATGTGCAAAGAAATTAGACAGGGAAAACAGGGCCTCTCAGAGGATTACAAGTAGGTCTAAGTGGCTATGGTATAGTGAGTAAAGACATTAGAAGTTCAAGATAAAGCCAGAGAAGGAATATGCTGTGATGTTCAGATCCACATGACCAGGTTAAGGTTTTGAATTTTACTCATATGCGGTAAAGGCATCACTGAGAGTACATGAAGGATTATCATGTCTGTTTTATCTTCTAAAATACCATTGTAACTAATTTGTCAGAGGGACTGTTAAGAAACAAAGTTTCAGGCCGTGCAGGTGGTTCCTGCCTGAAAGCTTCAGCTTATGAAGAGGCTGGGGCTGGGGATGGCGGTTCCTGCCTGGGGCCAGTAGCAAGACCTAGTCCCAAAAAAATAGCTGGGTGTGGTGGCACGTGCCTGTAATCCCAGCTACCAGGGAGGCTGAGGCTGGGGATTGCTTGAGTCAGTGGTACCCCGGGCAACGAGAGCTTCTGGTTCCACGGGCAAAAATAGCGAGACCTAGTCTCAAAAAAAAAAAAAGAGAAAGTTTCAAGGACACTAATTACAAGGCTGTTGTTGCAGTTAAAGCAAGAAATGATGGTTGTTTATATCAAAAGACACGAGGAAGAAAATGAATGTGCAATGTATTTTAGAGTTAGAGGAAATAATATTTGCATGTGGAAGGTGAAAGGGAGGGAGGAGCCATGATGATTCCCAGAGATGTGTTTTGTAGAGTAGTTGAAAGTGCAATTTAGTGAGCTGGGAAAGGTAGGGCGTTATATTCTAGGAAGAAAGATGAAGAATTTAGTTTTGGACTTTTTGAGTTAGGGGTGCCTGTTGGATACAGAAGCAACTGGAAGTTAGCAGAGGGGTGTGTGTGTGTGTGTGTGTGTGTGTGTGTGTGTGTGTGTGTGTAAAACAGCCTATAGACATGGAATTGGTGATCTCAAGAAAAACGTGGAAAAGAACTCCCTGGGGAACTTCAGTGTTGAGAGGACATACAGATTGTAAGCAAAGTATAAAGAAGAAGCAGTCAGCAACTTAGGAGGATTGTGTGTTATAGGATTACCTAACGTAGCTATTTCAAGAATGGAAGTAATCAATGATATCTATACAACTGAGGCCAGGTAAAAATGTTAAGTTAACTATCACTGAAATAACCTTTTCTATTTAACACTATAGAGAGCATTGGTGATCTTAACAAGAACAGTTTTAGAAGAGTGATGTGTGGAGTGGGAGAGAATGCATGGAACATTTTAAAATCAAGAATTAGACAAAGATGCTTACTTATACTGTATCAACTCATTATTGCACTAAAGTTTATAATCAATGATATAAGAAAAATAAAAAGTATAACCATTTTAAAGGTAAAAACAAGTTGGTGATTATTTGCAGATGTCATGGTTTCCTATATCAAAAACTGAAAATATTTATTAATTACTAGAATAAAGAAAATTTAGCAAGGTAACTGGATATAAGATTAATATACAAAATCTTATTTCATTTTTCTATCCAGCCCAAATAGAACCAAAAAGTTAATGTCTACAGTGGCTGTAACAACCTAAAGTGAAAGATATCTAAACACATGTCTATAATATCTGTGGGGAAAAAAACCATAAAAATTTACTAAAAGGCAATAAATAAATAAATACATAAACAAATAAATACCACCGTAACCAGTAAGAAAAGCCTATATCAAAAAAATATGGGCAAAAACAAGTGCTACATGGATGTGAAGACAAAAGAACACTCTTACACTGCTGGTAGGAATGTAAACTGGTCCAGTCTCTATGGTAAGTTGTGTGGAAGACTCTCAAACTAATGAAAATGGAACTACCATTTGACCCAGCAATCACTCTTCTGGGAATCTACCCAAAGGAGACCTCAATACTGATACAAAAGGACACCTGTACTAGGATGTTTGTTGCAACACTATAATTGCAAGGACATGGAAACAACCCAAATGGTTCAAAACAGATGAATGAATGAAAAATATGTGATATATATATATATACACACACAATGGAATATTATCCATCAATTAAAAATGATAAATTTGATGAATTTGAGATAACATGGATGGACCTAGAAGAAATCATATTAACAAAAACAAGTCAGAAAGAAAAAGTGAATCCAAATGGTTTCACTAATATATGGAATATAAGAAAGACAAACTAAAACCAGGAGGAAAAGTCAAAATAAGGTAATAACTAAATTACACAACTGTGGGTGGGGGGAGAGGGAATGGGTGGGAGCGGTCAGGGAGAGGAGGTGGCAGATGGATCCCAAGGAATACAAAGATGTGAAATACATATATATATATAAATTATTCTAAATAAATAAATATAAATTAATGTGAATCAACAGATGTAGATATACCATATTATTGAGGAAATACTCAATATCAGGAATTTGTCAGTTTCTCTAGGAAATTCTTGCTTTAACTTCAAAGAAGATTGAAAAATAAAATCAAATGAATGCAGGTGTATATGGTAGATCTGATAATGGACAATAATCTTTAAAACTTGTACAGTCACAACCATCTTCAGAATCATCTTCCATCTTATTTTGTCAAATTTCTCTTCATTCTTCAGAATTTGGTAGTCTTAATCACCCCTATTTTCCTAAAACTATGCAAGCTCATTCTCCTGGGCTGCTTCTGAATTGTATGCTTTTCTCAATTTTTGCTTGGGACACAATGCATTTAAGTATGTGTTTATATGTCTATGTGAAGTGAGACTGTCACCATAGAACTATGTCTTGGGATATTTTTCAAATATTTTTTAAATACTTAGTTAGCTCAAGCCTATGGGAGGGTCCTGAGCAGAAGAGCTGCTTGATGTCTAACTCCCCACCATCTTGACCTAGCCAATAACCATCTAGTTGACACCACCCCTCTAATTAAAAAAAAAAATGCTAGAAAACAACCTTAACTCTCTTATCATGCCAACAGCAGCGAGCACAGCATCAGGAGAACAGGACTTTTCAGTTTTAAAAATGTTGGAAAACATGTACAACTTGGGTAGTTTCTGCAGTTCAGAACCCCCTCACCCCCCCACCACCCCTATGGCCACTTCTGGACAATGGTGACACCCAGGCACTCAGGAGCCTACACTGTGCTGGTGACTTGGACCAAGGAAAGCCAGTAAACCATGGGCAGATGGGTGGGAGCTGGGTCCCTCGGGGCACGACCCTCTGAGATGTTCAAGGGCATAGGAGTGGTGTTTTATTCTTCCCCCTCTTCCTCTTCTTCCTCCTTGTTGTCTTCCTTTTCCCCTTCCACCTTTTCCCAGGCTACTTTAGGAGAACACTTTGCACCATGAAACTTTCTTGACTTTCTGTCCAGGACACCTTCCTCATATTCTCCCTCAGACTCGCTGATGTAAGGTGGCTTTTCACTGTCACTTAATTCATCCTGCTTCTCAGCCAGCTTCCAGGCCTTTGACAGAGACCTGCAATGTGTGTGTGTTTGATTTGGGGCAAAGTTCCCAACAGAGCTGGAAGAATCTCTGTGGTGGTCGTTGGTGGGTGTCGGGTTCCTCTTGCCTATCTCAGCGGGTACACCCTCCTGGGTCCCCTGCTCATAGCCCCTCCGTCAGTCTTTGGCCACTCATCAGATGTAGACTCCTCAGACCTTGTCTTCCATCTCAAGTACTTCCTGGAGAATCTTGCAAATGGACAGCGACTCTGGATTTCTCTTCTTTTGCTCCTCTCAGCATGTCTGCACAAGGAAGGAATGGGTGGACATCTTGCCATGTGGTTTTGGGGATGACCTTTAGCCATCCTGACCACCTTCTTGGGTCATCTGGGCAGAGCTGGGCACATGGAGGCAACCTATGCCAGGTGCCTCTACCAGAGCCACCAATCGTTTAGCTCCTCCAGCTCTTCATTCTGACTATGCAATCTGATGCTACCACTACTTCTTAATTTATAAACACAGAATACTCTCTGCCAACTTTCCACTGTCCAAAATGAAGATTTAAGTCTAGTTCTACCTTTGCCTCTCTACTATAGTTTTCAGTATTTTAGGTCCTTCAAATATTGAGTTCTTAATTAAATATACAGGCCTTTATTTCGTTTCCATTCACTACACAGAATTTTTCAATTCCCTGCTGATATAAACTAATTGTTTTGCCTCCAAATTTTTATGTTGTTGAAGACCTCACACCTTGTTCCACTGTGGTGGAGAAAGGACTTTTAAGGAGGTAATTAAATACTAAATGTGGTCTTAAGGCTAGGTTTTAATCCAATATGGCGCCCTTATAAGAGAAGTCATCAATAGTACGTATCATGTGAGAATACAGCAAGTAGATGGCCATCTGCAAAGTCAAAGACAGAGTTTCAGTAGAAAGCAAACTTTCCAACAGCTTCAGTCTCTTCCAGAGCTTCCAGTCTCTTGAACTATGAGAAATGCATTTCTGTTGTTCAAACCACCCAGTCTGTGGTTTTCTATTATGGAAACCCCAGCAGGCTAATACACCTATTTTATAAGATTATGGTCATTTATCTCCCTGATAATAATAATATTTTTACTTTCCATGATTTATTTCTTCTTCCCTGATTGTCCCTTTTTTATCCAATCTTGAGCACCAGCTGGCTGCAATATATTTCTCCAATCACTATGAGAATATTTAGAACCTTAAAGTTTCTTCTTTCCTACAACTATTTTCTTTACAAATCTGCTTTTTATTTGTTTATTTTCATGTCTTCCTTTCCTGCTAAAAGACTTCCTGCAAATGTCTAGAGGTTCTTAATTCCACCCAGGAGAAAGTGCTATTGACATCTTGGTGCATTTTCTTTCTATTTTTCCTTCTTCTGGAATGTTATTATAAATAAAATGTTATAAAACCTTGAAATAAGCATCCTGAGTACTAAAATTTTATGTGTGTCAGTGACATGTTCAAACTCCTTGGAGATCTGAAGTCCTGCTCTTTGCATTCATCCATAAATGGTGAATGGACCAAACACTGATGATATCAAACCCGCCTAAGCGAACATAACAAGAAAACTACAGAACAGTGACTTCTGTAAACATAAGCACAAAATTTCTAAGTGGAATTTTAACAAATCAAATTCAATGACATGTAAAAAAGACAGTGCATCCTGACTATGTGGGATTGGTTCCAAGAATGCAGTGCTGAGCTGACATTCAAAAACCCATCAAGAGAAGTATTGTGCAAATCAAAGAGAACACATGATCATCTCGACCACAGACATGGAAAAAGCATTAGGCAAAACTCAATATTCAATGACAATAAAAAATCTCAGTAATAGATATATGAAGGACCTTAATTAACCTAATGAAGAACATCTATACAAGACACTATAGTTAATAACATATTTCATGGTGAAATACTTTTCCCAAAGTATTTGATTAAAGCAAAGATGTTTGATCTGACCACCTCTATTTAATATGTAATTGGAAGACCCACATAGCTCAATAAGTCAGAAATATATTTCAAAACATAGAGATCAGAAAAGAAGAAATAGAGCCATATTCATTCACACACAACACAATTATGCTGGAAACTCTGAGTATTTTATCAAAATGCTTCTCTAAATAATAAATGAGTCTAGCAGGTTGTAGACTATGATGTCCATCTATGAAAATCTGTTGTTTTTCTATGTATTGGAAATAATGAATTGAAAACAGAAATTAAAAGACAATACTATTTACAGTGGCATAAAATAGGAATATATTTAATAATGTATGTGCAATACCTGCTACTATTAAAACTATAAAATGTTGATTTTTTTTTTTTTTTTTTGGAGACTAGGTCTCGCTATTTTTGCCTGTGGAAATGCAGGCTCACATTGCCCGGGGTACCATAGACTCAACCAATCCCCAGCCTCAGCTTCCCAGGTAGCTGGGATTACAGGCATGTGTCACCACGCCCAGCTATTTATAAAATGTTGAAAAGAGAAATTAAAGAAGATCTAAATTCCATGATAAACCAGAGTCTAGGTTTGAAAGACTCAATATTACTAAAATGTTGATTCCCTTCAAATTGGTGTATAGCTTTAATGTAATCATAATCACCATGAGACTGTTTTGCTGAAATCTAGCAAGAAATTATAAAATGTATATGCAAACAGAAAGAACTTAAAATAACCAAACAATTTTGAGAAGATGGGAAAGGCATTGAGGGTCACGTTCCTGACTTAAAGAATTTTATAAAGTCAGAATCATCAAAACAATATCAAGATTTAATATATCATTGGAGCGTAAGAGCCAGAAAATAAATTCATATATATGGTCAATTAACTTTCACCAAAAATGCAAAGACAGTTCAGTGCCAAGTGGACATCTTTTCAACAAATGTTACTAAAACAAATGACTATTTCTGTAAAGACAACAAAAAGAATATCAAGCTATACCTCATACCATAAGGAAAAAGTAGTTCAAAAATCAACTCATCTAAATGATCTACATCCGAAAGCTTTAAATCTCAATTAAAAACTATGAAACTTCCAGAAGAAACCAGGGAGGACTACCTTCATGACTTGGGATTAGATAAAGACTTCCAAGCTACACAAAGCAAGTTGAGCTGTGGTTTCTAGAACAAGGAATATACATCTGGGCTTGTGCTTTTGGCACAGAGCTCCTAAAACCCAGGGAATTTCCTAAGTGATAAGTGTACTAGGAGGTCCTTTTGTTCTAATGTTTGCTCTCTGGTTCCTGACAAGGCTCCCAAAACCCTTGTAATTTCCTGGGTGATAGGAATGTCTTTTGTTTCAACTCTGGGTGGGCTCCTGGGGGAGGGCCAGTCACCGGAAAGACCAGCCCTTGATTAGAAGCTGGTCAATGGAAGCCCCACCCATTCGCTTGAGAAACGGAGTTAATCTCTATCATGCTTCATGGTGGGCCTCCGTGAAAGCCCCAAAATACAGGGTTCAGAGAGCTCCCATGCCATATTCTCTTGGGCACGTCTATGACCGGAAGAAGAACCTACTCCAACTCCGTGTGAACGGAAGTTCCTGTGTGAAGACCCTTCCAAAGCTCACCTGGGTAGCTTTCCATCCTGCTGTACATCTGTCCATCATCCTGCCCTTCTATGGGCTAGAAACCTAAGCAAATGTTCCTGAGTCCTGTGAGCTGATCTAGCAGGTCAATACCATCCAAAGTGGGAAGAGGTCATAAGAGCCTCCAATTTGTAGAACTTGTAGAATTCTCCTTGGAGAATTTGTTCTCCAAGTAGAACAGAAGTTGTGAGTAACCCATGCACCTGTGATGTGCAGGGGTCAGTCTTTTGGGACCAAGCCCTGAAGCTCAACCCTTAACCATCAGCCCTTAGCCTGATGCTCTCTCTGGCTAGATGGAGCCAGACTTGAGTAAAACAGTAGGCGACCCAACTGGCATCCCAGAGAATCGCTTGGGGGAAAATCCTCAACATTTGGGGACTGGAGCGGCTGAAGCTTTCTGAGTGGATAGTAAAAGAGACAAATAAGAGGAGAGATTTATTAAAACCCAAACTCAGCCCTGGCTCAGGAGGGACTGGGTTATCTGGCACACAGCTAGACGGGGTGCAGGGAGGGATGGTAAAGGCGCCCCCTCTATTTCACTCTCACTCCACTTAATCCTCAGAAGGGATGAGAAGAGAACAAATAACACAAACATAGATACAGGATGGATAGAATGGGTGAGGGACCAGAGAAAGAGCCTGCCCAGACTTCTGAATGGAACACAAGAGAAGGACTAAAAAGGAAGTCATTGCATACTGGGCTGGAGACATGATCATGGAGATGACCTATCACAGAATCACACCTACAGCCCCACAAGGAGTGGACGAGTCTAAATCTAAGGTCTCATACATCACCCAAGAGAGCAAAGTACCCCTCCCCCTTCCATGGGAGATCTGACCTTTCCTTCTCACTAGCAGGGAAAGGTCTGCTAGCAGGTTCAATGGTATCTAGTAACTCTTTTGCCTTCCTCATTCTCCAAACTGTCCACTGGTGGGGGCATATCTTTAGCAGAGGTTAGAGGTCAGAGAGCAGAGTGTAAGAGTAGGAAGATTCAAGTGTCCGTTCTGGATCCCCTGTTATTCTCAGGAGGGTCCTGTAATCTGACCAGTTCTCTCATTTCTCTTAGCCTGTGTGCTTCAGTGTAATACAGGGGTAACTGCAGGTGCCTCACTAAGCCCCAGGGCTCGGATGGGTCCCCAAGGAGGGCATGTGGCTGAAAGAATCCATAGTGGTGCTAGCCTGTAGCAGGTGTTTCGTGTGAATAGGCTTCAAGCATTCCGTTTGGGGGGGGGGGGCATGTACATTTGAGATGCCACTTCTGAAAGTACAAGGCTGATTATGGAGCTTGGGGGCGTGTGACAGATTCGAGGCCACCTGCTTCCTTCCCATGGGCTGTGATTTGATCCTGCCCCACTCTCCTGAGTAGGGCCACTTGGAACGATTATCATGTCTGAAGGATTTTTCATTTAATGAAGTGCAAACTGAACCGGGATTTAGTTGTTAATGTTCCCAAAAGTTCTCCAGTTGCCGTAAGAATTTCTAAGCAGTTTGTACCTATCAGACTATCCCCTCTCTACATCTGTAGGAGTTGCCCACATCTGACTTCAAACCTTCTGTTCATCTAAATATTGTATTACTGAGAGAGAGAAAAGGAGGGAGCAGAGAGTGTATGTGTCTTGGTGGAACTCTTGTGAAGTAGTGAAACTCTGTATCAGTTTGATTCCAAGTAAATTCTTGGGTCATGCAGAAAAGACACCGTAGCTGCTTGTGCTGCTCTTCTGGGTGAATACATTTGGAAGTTAGTTTGTTTTGGTGTTTGATATACTATTATTAGTACTGTGGTTATTAGAATAAGATTATAATACACTGAGGTTTATTATATTTTATATGATAATAGTATATAATAATATTGTGAATTATATAACAATATATAATATTATATTGTAATATATTATATATATCTATAACACATAGAATAATTATATACTATATAGAATGTAGATATAATATATACTATAAAACTATATATATAATATATAACAATATATTTTATTTTATATATTAATACACACAGTCCCTGAGGCATGAACACTTGATTTATAAGTGTCTCTTCTGTAAGAATAGATGCCACAGCATTAGCTGTGCTTTCATTGCTCCAGACATTGCTAAACTGCTGTTCTGATTCCATTAGGTGGTCACTTGTGCAATCAACAAACATTGAAAGCACCTGTGCCAGCTCCTGCGGCATCTAGGGCTCTGAGGTGGTGGGTACTGGAGCCATGTAGTCAGGATTTAAGTTCTGATGGAGAAGATGGGCGATCTTGGGCATGTGACTCTTCAAACACCATCAGGAGACAATCCCTTTTCATCTTAGTTTCACAAAATAGCTGTTCTTCTCCCCTGATACTTGAACTTTACACACTATGGGCGCTGGACATCTTGAAAATGATTGTGATTTCTCTCCTTCTATTGTGTTCTTTGGAACAGAATTTTAGAGCTAACTATGTTCGTGCCTTTGCTCACCTGAAATAACTGCTGTGAGGATGAGAAGACGCTGCACAGATATGCAAAGTACTTAGGTAGTGCCTGCTGCAGAGAAAGTGACCACTGACACTTATTACTGTCAACGCATCACAACAGGGAAGTGATGCTTATGTTCTAGAACATTCTTTTTTGAAAAGTAAGGTCCTGCCGAGGGGGCACTTGTGAGGAGTCTATAAGGTAAGTGAGGTAGTCAGGCTTTCTCCTCCATCAGCCTGTATACCCAGCACCTGGGGAATTGTATCTTCCCCATGATTGTGCAACCCAGCGGGTGTGAGCTTGTCTGGGTGTGCACACCTGGGCCTGGGAGAAAGGGAATAAAGGGATGCATATGATAGAGCTTGAACACAGGAAGAATACAAGAGAGGACTGGAGAACAAGAGAGAGAGAGACACAGAGAGACAGAGAGAGAGAGACCAAGAAAGAGTGTGAAGATTCCTGGGGAGTTGGGGGCCTTTCCTGCCTCCAGCCCCCACTCCCCCCCCTCACACGCACACACCTGCTCTGGCCCTCCCCTGCCCTGCCTCGTGTCTCTGTAACGACTAAAACCAATAAAGAACTGAGGCAGATGACTGTGCCTGATGCTTGTGTGACAACAGGCATCACAAACAATCCGGTCACCCTACAATTGGCGAGGAGGCTGGGACAGTCACCCAGCCACTGGGGTAGTGGGTGGGATGGTTCAGTGCAGACAGAAACACCACAGGCAAGGTGCAGACAGAGACAGAGAACACAGAAAGTCTCTATGAACTCCAGCTGCTCTGCTCTTCCAGACCTGGATAGAGTCGCACTCACCGAGAGAATTGGTTGTCCTTTGAAAATAGGCCCGGTCTACGGCCGTACCACCCTGAACATGCCTGATCTCCTCTGAAAATAGGCTGGGCCCGGCCTGCTCCCCCTTTCCTACTTTAGGAACCGAACATTCACAGGACCTGACAAAACAAAGCTGGATCTTCCCTCTGGAAGAAGTTCAATCTGGTGTTAAAAAGAAATTCAATGCAAAGAAGCCCAGGCTTTGGTGGTGGAGGGGTGTGGGGTAAACACTCCTGAAAAGGGGTGGACCCCAAAATCATATATGCGCTGAGCTGAAAACAAATGTCACCTCAACAAAACAGAAGAGAATTTTAACAGACCTTATCACTTTTGTGGAGGGCAAAAATTTTCTCCCACTCGGTTGGGTTTCTTTTTGTTTTGTCTGTTGTCTCTTTTGCTGGACCAAAGCTTTGTAGTTTAATGTGGTCCCAGTTGTTTACGTTTTCCTTCACTTTTTTTTTTTTTTTTTTTTTTTTTTCTTTTTTTTTTTTTTTTTTTTTTTTTGCCAGCTGTAGATATGTCCAGAAAGGGATTTCTGAAGTGTACTTCATGGAGGGTTTTGCCCAAGTTTCCCTCTAGGTACTGTTATGGTTTCAGGTTTCACGTACAAGTCTTTTATCCATTTTGATCCCAAGGAACTCACACAACTCAGCAAAAACAAAACAAGAGGCCCAGTTAAAAAATGGGGAGAAGATTGAAAAAAGACACTTCTCCAAAGAGGAAGTACAAATGGCCAACAGACACATGAGAAAATGCTCAATGTCACTAGCAATCAGAGAAATGCAAATCAGAACCACACTGAGACACCACCTTGCACCAGTAAGAATGGCCCACATCAAAAAAAACTGGCAACAAGTGCTGGCGGCGATGTGGAGAGGAAGGAACACTCTTGCACTGCTGGTGAACACTCTTGCAAACTGATCCAGCCACTATGGAAAGCTGTGTGGAAGACCCTCAAACTAGTGAAAATGAAACTACCATTTGACCCAGCAATCGCTCTACCCAAAGGAGACCTCAATGTGGGTACCTGTGCCCACAGGGACACCTGTGCCCAGATGTTTACTGCAGCACTATTTATAATCGCAAGGACCTGGAAACAACCCAAATGCCCCCAAACAGATGACTGGATAAAAAAGATGTGGTGTATTTACACAATGGAATATTGCTCATCAATTAAAAATGACAACGTTGACAAATTTGTGACAACATGGATGTACCTATTGGGAATCAAATCAGCAGAAACAAGTTAGAAACAAAAAGACAGAAACCAAGTGGTTTCACTAATAGATGGGACGTAGGAAAAACAAAGGCCAGGAGGAAAAGTCAAAACAAGCTAACAACCAAACTAAAGCACGCAACTGGGGTGGGAGGTGGATGGGAGATCAGAGAGGGGAGGTGGTGGGTGATCCCTGGGAATACAAAGACGTGAAAGATACATATAAATAAAAATTTTAATTAAAAAGAAGAGAATTTAACTAGTTCAGCCTGGCCTCAGCTTGTTTGTAGCCACTCAGATCCTTCCAAGCACGAGTCTCGCATGAGTCTGGTACTCACTCACTAGGCCTGGACAACAAAGCGAGTTTCCCTTCCTAATAATAAAACCATGATAACCCAGAGCCCCCATCTGCTGGTTGGAGACACTTGGTTACTCACTGCCCTCCCCAAAAGCATAGTCACAAAAGAGTACACGTACACATGTGTGTACACACACACACACACACACACACACACACCCATCTCTCCGCAGCCCTAGCCCCACCTCAGTCCTGGTCTTCACTCACCTGCTGCCACCTGCTGGGAGGGAAGGAACTTGGCCTCCACTGAACTGGCCTCCAACCACACAGATGGGAGCTGCTCCAGGAGCAGGGGCTCGGCCGTCTCCAGCGGGGTGGGTGACGGAGTGGCCACTGGAGTTGTGACCCGCGCTGCTGTGCCGGTCACGCCGGTCCGCTCAGCCTTGGCCTCCTCCAGGACTGTGAAGAGACAGGCCCCGTGGGACGCCCAGCGGGATGACAACTATCCTCCCTCAGCCCTGTCTCTTCTTCCACCATCTCCCCTCAGGGAGGCTCCCTCACCCCAACCCCTGTGAGCTCCCTCGTTCGCCACACAAGTCTGCACGGCTGTGGCAGTCGGGACAGAGACTGTGCTGCAAAGCCTTTCCTCCCGGGGCCCTGCAAGTCCCCGGGTCACGTGGGTCCACGGGACTTCGCAGCTGCCACCTGGACCCCAAAGCCGAGGGCACGTCACGGAGGGGTGACGTCCGACCCCAGCCCCAGCACCACGGCGGCAGCCCCCGAAGCCACGCGGCCTCTCACTCGTCTCTCTGGAAGCATCGCTCGGCCCCACACACCTCGTGCTCTGTCTGCAGTTTCTCGTCAGGGTCTGGCCACGGGCCACTGCCCACCCCTTTCCCCCACACCTCAGGGGTTTATGCCCGGGGCCCACCTGCCGGCCGGGCCTGCTTCCCCAGGAGGGGACAGGACACCAGACTGGAGCCCGTGTGACGTGCAGGCTGCTCAACAAGACACAGGGACTCGAAAGGGAGTTCCAAGCAGCGGGTTGATTGCCAAGAAGCGAGGCCACCAGGATGCCCAGGCCAAGAAGATGAGAGATCCCCGAGCTGTGACAGCCTTTCACAGGACAAACCCACCACCACCACCCCCTGTGAGGCCAGCAAGCAGGTGGAGGACGCGTTCCCATAACTACAGTTTCCAGTAACACTGGCATCCATCCTCTCTCAGGTGGACAAAGCTGGCGTCCATCATGTATCACGAGGACAATGCTGGCGTCCATCCTCTATCAGGTGGACAATGCTGGTGTCCATCCTCTATCAGGTGGACAATGCTGGCATCCATCCTCTATCAGGTGGACAAAGCTGGTGTCCATCATGTATCACGAGGACAATGCTGGCGTCCATCCTCTATCAGGTGGACAATGCTGGCGTCCATCATCTCTCAGGTAGACGATGCTGGTATCTATCCTCTATCAGGTGGACAATGCTGGTGTCTATCATCTACCACGAGGACAATGCTGGTGCCCATCATCTATCATGAGGAAAAAGC